>JAWNZC010000280.1:1397500-1460000 GCA_035771165.1 Paragorgia papillata
ACGCTCTTACGCTTTACACTGACTTTCACGCTTATTTGTTTGCATAGGCAGCAAGAACATAGTCAAAACAGTATTCTTCGTAAATTTCGTTAAGTTCTAGGCTAAACTTTTCAAAATATTAGCTTTCGACTAAACGAATTACACATAACAATACCAGCCCAGGACGACTTTATTTAGCACGACAATGGTGTAATTTCATTGGTCCATGTACACAAAGGGAACGGAATGTGTTGCTCGTTTGAGCAGACCTTAGTGGGGGACGAAAATATCGAGGCCCGCAAAGAAGGGCTGCGAAGGAGGCTAGTGAAATATCGGACCGATGTTTTTTTAGTACGGACCGAGACGAGCGCAGAGTTGAGGTCTGTGCAAAAAACAAAGGTTCGATATTTCACTAGTACAGAGCGAACAAGCGAGGTCAATAAGTAGTTTATTATATGGCCATAAATGTCGTGAACGTTCTGTGAAAACTCGACCCATCCTTCTTGCGAACTAAACGAAAATGGCCAGACATTTTCCCATTTTAAAGTACTTTCCGTTGAGCTAGAATCCTGAACTTTCTACCCCAAGTAGTATTTTTCAATTGCTTTTGTTTGACATATTGCTCAAGATCGTACGTTAAGTAGTTGAATAAAAAATCATCTGAAGTTCTAATACTTGTGAGAAGTAAATGTTATATTATTACGAACAATGTTACGAACATTTTGGACATTTTAAAAACTTTCACAAAACGTGGAAACTCGAACTATATATATATATATATACATCAAATGAAAGCTTATAAAATTTCTAACATACCTGCACGATATATTTCAACAATGAGTAGTTCTGAAATTATAATCCATCTTGTTGCATATACTGATACTATGACTGACATGATCGACTGCCATTTTATTTATAAAACTTACGGTCCCGAACGGCAGATTCCGCTCTGAGCGGGCGGATACGGGAAATATCCGACCGCTTATGAACCAATCAAATTACAGGATTTCCGTATTCGGACCTCTCAGCGCTGCTTCCATATAATAAGAGCCATTATTTACGTTACGATTTTACATTCAGGGAATAAAAAAGAAACAGTTACGTCAGCATTTAAGCGTCGCGGTGATAAACCACGTGCAATTACTGTTAAAGTTTGTTTTGGAGAGCACTGAAAAAAAATTAAAAGTTTGATTCCAAAAGTCGACATCTTGAACGTTGTCCAGAGCGCGATTGCAGAGCTGAGACACATCACAGGAATGCTATCAAGTGAGATCAATGCCTTGGCGGAAAAAGTTCGCTTCGCTACTGAAAACAGTAACGGGTTTAGAAAGGCGAGTTGAAAATCTCGAATCCAGTTCAACGAAAAGTAGAATGGATTCTACATTCGAAAACAGGATATCCGAAATTAATAAAGCACTTGAAATAGTGGTTGAGAAAAATCGAAAAAACGGAAAACGAAACTCCGGGAGAAATGTTTTGCTGATCGAACGATTGCGTACGCAGTTGGAGCAGGTTGATCAGTCGATGGCTCTAACCACAGTAAAGCTATCAGATATGGAATTATCGAAAGAAAAGCAACCAGTGCCAATGGGGAGTTGTAACGGGACTTTAATATGGAGAATTGATAGTGTCAAGCGTAAACGGCAAGACGCGGTGAAAGGGGTCCAGACTGCTATGTATAGTCCTCCGTTTTATAGCAGCCAATATGGTTACAAGATGTGTGCGAGGATTTATTTAAATGGGGATGGTTTCGGAAAGGATACTCATGTATCGTTGTTCTTTGTGGTGATGAAAGGTGAATACGATGCGTTACTGCCTTGGCCTATTCAGAAGAAGATCACCATGATATTAATGGATCAAAATAATGGCAACCACACGATCGACGCTTTTCGTTCCGATCCGCAGAGCTCTTCCTTCCAAAGACCAAAATCCGACATGAATATCGCATCGGGGAGTCCTTTATTCGAACCCTTGGATGGTTTGGCCAATCACGGGTTTGTCAAAGATGACGTCATGTTCATCAAAATTATGGTCGATTGAAATGCTTATGCAACGAAAACGTTAGTTGGACACAAATTCTCTTATTTGAAAGTAGTTTTGAAGTGATAAAGATTTGCCTTTACAACTTTTCCATATCTCACTTCGTTCCGGAGATATTAAAGGGCATATGCAGCGAAAAATAAGTTCGGGAGAGACTCTCTTATTTAAAATAACTTTTGAAGTTATAAAGATTGACGTTTGCAGCTCTTCCATATCTCACTTCTTCTTTAGATGCTGAGCATTGCGTGATATGCATGCAAGTAACATCACTTAGACGTCACACTGTATAATGACTTGTTGGAAAATCATGTCTATTCTTGCAATAATTCAAGTAAATCACTTGAGCCTTTTCATGTATAGTGTCCTGCGATACACATGCAGAAGCACATGCGCATACAGTTAAAAGTGATTTCGTTAAATAATCTCAAATTGATATTCCAGATTTTCCAACAAGTCATTATGCAGTGTGACGACTAAGTGATATTATTTACATATAAAACAAATCTCAATATCTCAAGAACGAAATGGAGAAAAGGACGAACTATGTTCATCTTTACATATTCAAACGTTTTCTCAAATAAGAGAGTTTCTTTTTAAACTTCACTTTCGCTGCATATGCACTTTAAGATTTATGTAATAGATCCAGTATAAGCGGCCGAATCGTATGGGATTTACAAGGCGAGTTGAAGGCGAGCTGTTGTAAATCTCATACAGTTCGGTGGCGAATATATATTGTATCTTGTTTAAAGTGTTTCTGAAACGAAAATTAAGTTTGTCTTATTTGAAAGTACTTTTGACGTGACAAAACAACATCTTTTGCTGTGTCTTGTTTCCTTGCTTCGTTTTTGAGATATTTCAGTTTGTTTTATATGTGAAACTAACCAGTGACATCACAACGTGCATAATGACTTACTGGGAAAGGTTATATAATAATAATATCTTTGCTATTATTAAACTGAATCACTTGAAAATGTATATTTTTGTTGTTGTAAGGGAAAAACACACACATAATTGCTTCGAAGTGATTCCGTTTGATAATAGCAAAGATATATAACCTTTCCCAGTGGTTAGTTTCACATATGAAACAAACTGAAATATCTCGAAAACGAAGCAAGGAAACAAGAAACAGCAAAATATATTAATATACTTTGTCATTTGAAAAGTACTTTCAAATAAGACAAACTTAATTTTCGTTTCATAAGCACTTTAAAATACGGATGTATCTAAATAACCATGTTTCCCGAGATTCAAGATTTGTAAATTCAAGCCATGATAGCTGAGTAAATCGAAGAAAACGTTTATGCAACTAGGACGATGTTGTATCCGATTTACAGCAAACTGATTGAGACCCATTTATTTTATCTTTTCTTCATGAATTATTAACGATACTTTAATTATATGTAAATGTTTTCTTCACATTGCATAATGATTTTATGAAAAACTTGTATACCTTTGCTTTTAGTAAAAGTGCTTAAAATGACAAAGTAACATCATTTGTTCCTTGCTTCGTTTTTGAGATATTTCAGTTTGTTTTTAAAATTAAACATTTTGACATCACCTGTTCGTAATGAGTTATTGGAGAATGTTCTATATCTTTGCTATTATCAAACTAAATTAATTCGAAGGAAATGTGTGCGTGTGTTTCTACCACAATACCAAACATGTAGAATTTTTAAGTGATTATATATGATAACAGCAAAGATATATAACTTTCTTCGATAACTCGTGCACATGTGACGTCAAAATGTTTAATTTGCATATCAAACAACCTGAAATATCTCAAGAACGAAGTAAGGAAACCAAAAACTGCAAAAGATGTTACTTTACCATTTTTAGTGTTCGTACAAATAAGACTGACTTAATTTTCGTGTCATAAGCACTTTTTAAAATATCTGTAAATATATATCGGCAGCTCTTTCAATTCCCGTTTACACTAGAGCAAAAGTATCCGGATTCACATTGTTTATTTATTCCCATGAGGATGAAATGTGAATCTGGATACCTTTGCTCTAGTGTAAACGGGGCCTCAATAAGTCGTTATTCAATGTGACGTCACAAGTATCACATTATACTTGATATCAAACAAATTTTAATTTTTCAAGAACGTGAGTGAGATACAAATGAGTTTTAAAAGCAAAACTTTAGCAATTTTATTAGACTATATTCAAATACAAGAATTGATTTCGAACTGAATTTTTCGTTGCACGATTCTTTAATCTTAAGAGTGTAAACCTCTTTGTACATAAGCAAGCCTTTACTTCGTTATCATTTGTGATATAATTGTTAAAAGCGGAAATTTACATGTAAACTTTGCAATATTTTTCAGACAAAAGGCAGTTAATTAGCTATACCGTAATCTAATTATGTTTTTGGTGTACACTGTATGAGCCAGTGTAGCAAACAGCATTAGACTTTCGTTTTCAAAACTTTATTCGTGAACTCTCTTAACGCGGTTTACGAATTATTAACCTAACTCTACCTAATGCTTTTACTTTCAAGAATAATTATTATCTTTAACTAAACGGTCAGTTGACCGCACCTATATTTACCTATTTTTTGAATAATTTTCATATATTATCTGTCTCGAGAGACGCTTTGAATGTTAATTAACAGACCTAAATAAAAGTAATTGTTTGTCCTTTGTCCATATCAGCCAGCATCCACAAATTGATCGATTAGTACGACGTTGGGGGACCAAGGCTAATTTCATGATGATGTAGGTCAACATCCCTAGTTAACATTTTTGGATAGCATTTCCAGGTGTGTCATTTTCAGAGAGAAATGGCTTTATAGTTTTCCGAACAGGCAGTTTTCCAGCTAGAAATGCCATTACAACCGCTATTTAATTTGTTTTAATATACTAAACTTTTATAATACTGTACTATGTAACAAAAATTCATACACAAAAAAAGTTTGAGAAAAAAAATTCGTGCATTCATGGTGAAAACTACAAGTCAAATACCTTCTCGATACTGAAAACCATAAGTCAAAATGATGTTTGATAATGGTCTTTACACCTTCTTTATTAAATGATAACATAAATCTATTAGTGTAAATTACACTAAATCTAATAGCTTGTGCAATGGCATACATTCACTGCAACCAACAACATATTTAATATATTGCAAGAGTAAAGATGCATAAGATGCATAAGAGTAGTATATTTTAATTCTACTCAAAACTGTACATATCAATGTAAAACAAAACAAAACAAGTACAAATCACAATGTTAGGCTAAAGTAACTGTTACAGACTCATTCCTGTCAGCCAAAAGCACCCCAAAACAGTGATAAGTCAACCCAGTAAACACAACATCGAAAAATTGTTGAAATGTGTTGTATTTTAACTAGTTTTTATGACATTTCATAACCTTCAGTGTTTTTAAAAATCATCCCTCAGAATGCAGGAAATGACATTTCCAAGACTCTAAATTTCAAAAATTTCCGGGGGGCATGCCCGCCCGGACCCCCCTAGAATAGTCCCTTTTTGTAAACGCCCCCCACAGGGAAATTCTTAAAAAGGTCCCGTTCAGCCCCCTGGACAAAAACAAACTTCTAATCCCCTCTGGAAGAGAGGAAACTGCGGTGAAACTCACCAAAGCCGCGAGTGCAATTGCAAAGGAATTCCAAGATGGTCGCTTTTATGTTTCAGACGCCCACGATTTATTGGAAATCGAAGGGCATCAAAGACAAATGAAAAATGGCGTGGTAAGACGAATTTTATTTCCGGTTTAGTCCGTCGTTCACCTTGTGTTTAGGTCATTCTGGCGGTTTTCACGTCCTTTCTAGAACGTCACAGATTTCTGCTTGTTTTTGAAAAAAATAAAAGAGCATGCGCCACAAAAATCATTGTATTTTGTTACCTATGTATTGTTTAATAATTCGAGTTAAATATATTTTTTGATTGACAAGGTTGCTGTTCTTGTATTTCGCCTAATTTCGGACGTGTTGATTTTTGGCAAATACTTTCGTCGCCATAAAACAACAAGTACAAAAATAGTACCGCTACTATTTTTCCCCAAAAGACACATTTTAAAAAGCAGGAACTTAAATTTTAATAGCATGTGTCTGAAATGAAGAAAAACTAAGAATAGCCCGCGGTCTATTATAGAATAATGCATGATCGAGAAATCAACTACTTCAAAACAACAAAATATACATTATTATGACACGTTTTCTTGCACATATCTGGACAACTGATTGAAAACAATAAAGGAATGCAGGCGTCAAAGATACAAGATAAAGTAAACGCAAAGGTGTATTACGGAAGTAAACGCAAGGTGTATTACGTCATTTTCACGTCGTCTTTGACGTCGCGTCATGTTTTCTAAATAATCGCCAACCAAGGCAAAAAGAAACATCACACATTTTTCAAGTTGTTATTAAAATTTCAACAATTTTCGAGCAAAATATGTAGAGAACATTCTATTTACTCTGGTATTAAAATAATGTACAAGTCAGCGTGAGACCATGGCGTGTATGTTCCAAACTGAAAAAGTGGGATTTGGCAGTACTATAAATCCCACATTTATTTGTTTATTAAAGTCAGCATTTCAAAAAAATATTTCAAACTACCTGTTCTTATGTTTCAGGCTTTCACTGATTTTTTTTTAATAACCCCCTTCACCCTTATTAACCCCCATCTCTCTGGACAGAGTTGGAAAAAAGCTGCGGGTATGCGGGTACCATCCGGAGGAAGGTTTACTTTAGTGAGGAAGGTTTGAAGTGAAAACACGTGAAACAACACATTCGGTAATCTGAGAAAGTTACAATTGACAGTCAGCAGCGGTCAGTTATTAGTAGCTATTGTAGTATGCCAAAACTTAACTAGGAAAACCTACAAAACCAAGGTACTGTAAAAGTCACGCAGTATTTATGAACGTTGCAAAACACAAAATTCTCGCTATATATTTTGAGGAAGGTTATCTAAACTTAAAAACCCATCCGGAGGAAGGTTGAATACTTTTTCCAACTCTGTCTCTGGATCCTGAGACTAAGGCTATGTGCACACGGTAACGTTTCCGAGCGTTTTCGTATTGTTTCAAGTAATGAACTGATTGTTCTCGATTCCCTTGAGAACAGTAAACAATACGAAAACGCTCGGAAAAGTTACCGTGTGCACATAGCCTTAATAACACCCACCCCATTTCCCCAAGGGCTTAATCGAGCTTTTACAGTGTTTCAAATTTATTTCCAAATAAGTCAACATACCCTTCCAAAGCAACTTCTGAGCTAGAATTTTTAGGATATTCATACTCAAGGGCGTAGAGTGATTTTTTTTGACGATGCACGCACAGGCAAAATTTTTTGAAATTTGTGTCTCTGAAATGGAGAAATCCTACATTCTGAAACCACGTTTGAACAAAATTTTAAAAGTTTTAAATCTGCACGTATGTAGTCTGCGAAGGATACTGCTGCTCGGCCGCGCCCCCCCCCCCCCCCCCCGAAAGCGCCAGAACAACAGTCTGCGATCAATCGACACAATATTCAAACAAAGGTTTTATTAGTGAAAACTAAGGGGTGGACCATTAGAAAAGTGATGGGGGGCGACTTT
The DNA here is from genome assembly GCA_035771165.1 of Paragorgia papillata. Taxonomy (NCBI): domain Eukaryota; kingdom Metazoa; phylum Cnidaria; class Anthozoa; order Scleralcyonacea; family Coralliidae; genus Paragorgia; species Paragorgia papillata. The sequence goes on from JAWNZC010000280.1 coordinate 1,405,073, forward strand.
TTCAGCTTGCACGAATTTTTTTCTTGTTCATTTGCTTGTGCAGGAATTTTTTTTTTATTGTCTAATCCTTGCATGAATTTGTTTTATTACACATACCAACCTTACAACAGCTTCTCAAGAATGTAAACACAATGCGAGAGCAGGAAACCATTTGGAGTGGAAGGCTCGTACATTGAATAAAAAAAAATTTTCCTCAAGGGCCAAGATAATGTCACCATTTGTCATCTCTCTCGTCAGATAACATGTATTTTGTTTCGGCTCAAATTCAGCAGGAAGCTCCCTCTTGTCCATGGTGTCCAGTTTTATGGCGCCGAGTAGCTTTACAGTGATTTCATCTTTACCAAACCCAACGTAGGCGAACTGCTTCATTGGATGACTAAGTGCCATGTACAGGTATTGTTTACATGCATGCTATACCAAAGTTTCATCAGAAGTCTCTCACATTTAATCCCTGTGGTTATAGTGTAATTTATAAACCCTTCCAAAACTCATTAATAATTCAAAAATCATGTCAACCATAGTGAAGTGACTTTATACCTGATAAAACTCATCTTCATTGGTATTCTTGATATAAAGTTCATCCTAATTAGTATTCTTTATATAAATAATTCTTTATATAAAGAATACTAATGAGACGGCATCTATACACCTATCACGAAATACACCTAAACCCGCAAAATGCCTGATTTTACCGCACTTCCGGTTGTGGCTTTTTCCAGAATTTTCATGGATGAAAGCCCAAGTTGTTTAGTTTGCAGCTTGGCAATTATAGAGATGTCAGTTTTGGGAGTCAGGAAGAACGCTACTTCAAAAAATCTCCCGCATACAACGCGTGTTCAAGACCGGAAGTGCGGTAAAATCAGGCATTTTGCGGGATTAGGTGTATTTCGTGATAGGTGTATTGTAATCGTGTTTGAAGCCATTTAAAGCACTTGTAGTCGTTGTAGTTTATAATATGATAAAACACTCCTACTCTTGCTTTAAATATTACAAAAAGCTTCTCTCGCCGTCGGGTCACTTACATCCGTTAATGTTTGCAAATTTTATTCCCTCCATGGTTCGAATGAATTACTGAAAAATGGTTGGTCTCCTTGTGTTGAATTGGCAGCTACAGTATAAGTGGGATATAAATAATTTGACGTCGCTGACTGTGTGCGTAGTGAAGGATTTACCGACGGTTAACCCTTTCTTTCACCGATAATTCAACATTACCCAGTGGTCCGTACAATGAACATTAGTGTATATTAAAGTTAATGTTAAGTAGAACTTATTTTCTATATTCAGCTCTATTTTATTGCTAAAACAAAGGTTTTGACACAAGATTTTAAAGGTTAATCGTCATTGTTAAATGAAAGAGTATTTAATAGTTAACTATTATCTTGAGAGAGACGATTGACCAATATGTGTAGTGATTAAAAAGTACTATTATGCGCATGGCTTTCCTATACTTTACTAATTGCAACAATTGTGTTCAAAGTTTTATCGTAATTAAGAAAGACGCCAAGAAATGAAAGAAATCACGTCGAAATTGCAGTCCGAAAAGGTTTATTCGTGAGGGTTAATCGTTTTAGTTTGTCTACACCGGAAGTTTCTTTATCACGGTCACTTTAACATGGCGAGACAGTTGTGTTCGCATTATTAACCGTGATTTTGTCATTTCTTAGTACAATGTCCCAACGATATAAACATTGAAAGCTGGATCAGTTTCAGGCTCCCGAACTTAAACAGCTAGCCAGTTTGCTGCCAGCCGTACTGATACGGGACAAAGCTCCAGGAACTGTAACTGCCTATATCAATGCATACAAAGCTTGGAAACGGTGGGCGTCTTCTCATGGGATTTGTCCTATACCGGCAAGTAACATTACTCTAGCTCTGTACATTGTTTTCTTGATACAACAAGAACGCTCAGTTTCATGCATTAATTCAGCGATATACGGAATTGATTGGGTTCACTTGAAGAATGGTCATGCTAAGCCAAGCGAACATGCGGTCGTCAAACAGGTTGCTGAGGCAGCTAGGAGAATCCTAGCCAAACGGAAGTCCAGAAAGACACCCCTATTAGCTTCCCATGTTAAGAGTATTATCCAGCGCTTGGCAGGCGGGCCGTTTGGTTACCTTCAAGTAGCTGCATTCATTGCCCTGGGCTTCTATGGGTTCCTACGGTGGGATGACCTGAGTCATATTACTCCTGAAGATTTGGTATTCGCACCAACCCATCTATCAATTTCCCTTTCTAAAAGAAAGAATGACCAGTTTCGAGAAGGATCACAAGTGCTCATTGCTCGTTCGGATAAAACCCCTTGCCCAGTAGCGGTGGTTGAAAAGTTTCTGGCACAAGGAATGCATGATCCAAAGACCACCCTCTGGCGACGAATTCAGCATACAAAGAGTGGGCACAAACTCCGCAGGGAGCCGATGTCGTACAGTAGAGCTAACCAGTTGTTTAAGAAGCGGCAATGGGTATTCCTGACCGACTGCTTCAGAGACAAGGGGGTTGGCGTAGTTTCAGAGCCAAGAACAACAACTATATTGATGAATCTGTTAACTCTCTATTGCTTGTTACTAAGTCAATGCAGAGTGCATAACATTATTACATAGCTCTATCGTTGTCTGTTGCGGCGGATTGGCTGCAGCAGCTCCCAGCAGTGTGTGAGAAGTGTTATTTTCTGCTGGCTGAGGTACGAAAGAAGCAGAAAATGTTTTCTCACACAAGGCTGGGGGCCCGATTGTGAATCGTGTGTATCGGGTGGTGCAGGTTAAGCCAGCACATGTTGTTGTTGCTTCCGCAAGCTTGACTAAAATTGCCCACCCACCCACCCGTTAATTAAGGACTTTTAGGATGTTAGTTGTAGTGGATATTTATATTACAGAACTTCTCAGTATTTGATATATGTTAAATTATGTTAGTTATTTTAGGTCGCAGAGCTGTGTGTGATTAGCTGTGTTAATGTTTAAATAAATGTCAGGCGTGCGGCGGATTGGCTGCCGCAGCTCCCAGCAGTGTGTGAGAAGATACATTTTCTTTCTTACAGAAATTGACGAAACCTTGTTTCGAGTGGTATAAGTCCTTGATGTTGATGGGCAAGCGCTACTTCCGGTAGATTTATGCAATGTGATAATTGGTGGTCCGGATTTTCCCGTAATGCCGACGTTATATTTGATATGTTTCAAATACTGGTACCTGATCTTCGCTAATATGGAGACTTCTTATGTTGTCCCCAACCAAGTTCAGTTCTTCTTCTTTCAAAGCTTCTGCACATCTAAAAAGAACACGAAGTTATATCAAGTGACAAACAAAGCGCTAGTGAAGTTCAATGATTTTTATCCACATGTAAAATACAAGAAATCAACAATTTACTGTTCAGCTTCCTGTGCGGGTTCTTCTTTCTCATCTAGTTCTTGTTGAAGTTGGTTAATTCTTTCAGCAATCTGTCAATTATATTGGAAGATGGTCAAATTCACAGATAGGATTTTTTTCTCTATCCCCTACCGAATGTTCAGGTGGACATATGTCTTTTAATGCTATCTACCACTCAAAGCCCTTAAATCTTAATAGTATAAAATGCGTTTCTATAATCTACGTCATCTTATTATATCACAGTATACACAATCTCGGACAATAATATGAACAATTGTCAACACCCAGCTGGCAGTTACCAGTCAATAATAATAAGTCTACTAAGTCGGAGTCATAGGGCGGAATTGATTTTTGAGGATTACTATGATTTATATATCAAACTTTTTTCTTCTGTTTTTGTTAACAATGTGTGTGTGTGCCTTTATTTTATCGAAGCCGAATTAGTAAGAGTATAGAAAGCGATGTAAAATGCAAAAATATCGTGCGATGTGCATGACACCACATTGTATCTAAATGCTCGAAACGATTGTATCTCTTGGTTCAGTTAATTAAAATGAGCCAATGTCCCAAACAGAGACATTATGCAATTTTATCAGACTTGTATTAGACTAGTACTGGAATATGCATCCATCGTGAGACTACTAGCAATTAAAAATGAGTTTCTAAACCGTTCTGTCAGTTCGGAATTTCTACTTTCTTGACATTTCTCAAGTTAGGATAAGATGTTGACTCTACTTTTGAAATAAGGTTAAATAATTTATGGTTGGTATTTTCTAAAATTTGGTTAAAAAACTTCTCACACACACTAATACTCGCACAATAGCAATATGACGAAATGCCGAACTCCTTTCAGATTGCCATGGATTTATAATTTTGAAGCATGATAAGGCTTGCTCCCGTCTGTTAACAATGAAGAAAAAAGTGCCCAAACGCCCAAACTGCAGATTTAAAGAAAAGGGACTCTCTTCCATTAGAGTTAAGACAAATGGAAGAACCAGTGTTTTCAAAAACATTCTTTTACAATTTGCAAGAAACAAACAATTATCGGATGGACGATAGTATAACTTTAAAATGTCCTATTAGACTATAGTGTAACACATATTTTATTTGTGTGTTCTGTGTATTCTCGAATTGCGTATTGACTTGTGAGTAATTATGTAATTTTGTCTGGTGTTTTTTAATGAGGGCCACAAGTTTATCAGCAATATTGCTGTTTAGTGTAATCCTCTTTAAATAAAGTATGACTGTCCAGGGGTGAAAGATGTTACTTTCTCGCAAGATTTGAAGTTTAAAATCTCAAAAGAATTAACACAAGCAAAGTTGTGGAATTGATGTTTGTAACTGTTTCTTTCTAACCTTCCTGCAAAACTTGACCCTAGATTTTAGATCTTTGGCATGGAGAAGACCTTTTTTTTCTCGTCTGTAAATACCAGTAACCCTCTTCATTCAAGTGATTACGAATAGTTCGACTGGTTACATACTTTACGCCACTTTCCAGCTGAATTCGCTTTGACGTAAAGGAACCTGCCTTCTCTCGGAGACTTGTTACCGAGCGCACCATACTTCTCTTGTCTTGAAGGGATAATTTTGTTGGTCTCCCTTTATTTTGCTTTCTCTTATCAAAAATAGGCTCACCATTTAGTGGCTTCTTGGCGTGCTTATAAATTGCAGCTATAGAGTACTGGGGAAACATTTTTAAAAGCGTCTTCCCTCGAATTTTTGACAGCTGGTATGCAGCTCTTATTTGAGCAGAATGTTCCAAAGATACTTTTTGGCAAGTTTTTTTAGCCATCTAAAATGAAAAAATGCTACCATTGTGGAATAACTACCATCAAAATACTGTTCAGAGGTAACCACGTCAACGTTTAAAAATTGGACAGGTCAAGTAATTTACCGAACCCACTTGAATAAAATACGTTTCACCTGAAAACAGATCATCTACAGACAACATCCAAAACTGTCCAGCCCCAACCCCCCCCCCCCCCCCCCCCACCACCACAGTCATCAAAAAAATAAAATCAAGCCCTGAACTATATTCCTGATACACGGTCCTATATATTTCTCAAATTGTATATTGAAAATTCACGTTCAATTAATCTCAGAAAATGGTTACGTGTCCTCATTTTTCAGACAATCATGGAAAAAAAATCGTAGACTTTTGAATTTTTATACTATTTCCCCCTCCCCCCCCCCCCCCCCTACACAATGTTGGTATTTAGACGATATGACTTGCAAATCGACTTTACCTTAACCAACATTGTGTAGGGGGGGAGGGGGAGGCAATTTTAGGGCAATAAGCGGATGAGTTTGGAGGAACACGCATATTTTTATAACGTATTCTTAAATTTGGATATAGTTTTCAAAAAGTCTACCGGTATTTTTTCCAAGATTGTAGATCGGTAATTGCCTGGTAAGTTCCGCTTGCCATTTTTAAAAACTGGTGTTACTCTTGCTATTTTCCAATCATTTGGAAACATGCATAGAGTAATGGATTGGTTGAATATAAATGTAAGGGGACTTGAAATTATTGGCGCAGCAATTTTAATTATCTTACTTGAAATGTTGTCTACGCCAGTAGCTTTTGCGCTGGGCAGCTGACAGAGGAGATGATAGATGTTATTGACAGTGACTGCTTCAAATACAGCAAACTCAGATTTACTTTTCTGTACATACTGTTGGAAATTAGAATTACAAGTTCTAATTTCTTGAGCTAGATTTGGTCCAATTTCAGAAAAAAAATTATTAAAGCCTTCTGCAATCTCACTGGTACTTGTCAGATTTTTGTCATTTATAATTAACTCATTCACCTTGGAGTGTTTACTTTGTTTGCCAAGTAAACTGTTAATTGTTTTCCATGCACTTTTTGGATTCTTCTGTCTTTCACTTGTAATTTTATTAGAATAATAATTTTTTTTAGCTTGTCTTAATTGCATGTTTGTATCATTCCTTATTCTTTTATAGTTTTCCCAGTCAGTTTCTAGTTTAGTAATGATGGCTTTTCTTTTTAATTTATCTCTTGTATCAATCATTTCTTTAATATTACTAGTAATCCATGGAGTTGATTTTGATTTAATTTTTTTCTTTTGAAGTGGAGCATGTTTATTAAGAACTTGAAGAAACAATTCTTTCCAAATGTCCCACATACTATTTGAATTGTCGGCAAAGAAATAAATATTCTCCCACGATTGCTGTGATAAGTCATTAAGAAATTTTTGTTCATTGAAATTTTTCATATTTCTGAATTCAGAAATATTTTCTACATTTTTATGAGTAGTTATATTAATTTTTCTGATGGCATAAATCAGGCTGTGATCACTGATTCCAGTGTGGATAACACCAGACTTGCATATTCTTTCTGGTTTATTTGTGATGAAATGATCAATTAAGGTAGTAGACGTCATAGTTATTATTATTGATACATTTCAAGTAGGGATTTTAGTTTTATTGTTGGTTGGTCAGAATTAGATTTGAGCAAGTTGGTAATGGGATAGATGGTGGGATCCTAGGGGATAATTTTACTGTTCTGTTGTGTCCGTGTTGTTTACGAAGACATTCCGAGTGTATTTGGGGAAGATAAACTAACAAGAGAGGGGGTAAACGAAAATTAGTATTAAAAGGTCAAGACATGATATTAACGCAACAGTATAAAGTAACTACTGGGCAAGTAAAGAAAACTCTACTTGCTGACAACGACCGAGACTCGAATCCCACAGCTGGCTTCCTAAATCCGATGCTCTGAACTACCGTTTAAGCGGCTAGTAAACCAAAGGCAATTGCGCCGGGCATGCATTTCAAATCCCAGTCGAGGCCAATTAGTTTTTCTATAGAACTTTGCTTTATTCTTGCTTCTTTCAAATCCAACAATTTGTTCATTATTTGTTCTGTTCTGTTGAGTAGATGCATAAAAGTTGACAGCTACTGAAGCCGACTGACATACAACAGAGGTGCTAAAGGCTATAAATGTAAGTCAAAATACAGCGCAAATGCAGTACTGATTACTGAAGTCAAAATGCAGCGCATAGGCAGCGCTTTATTTTTGTGTAGATCTATATCAATGCGCTGCAGTTGTATGCAATATCGACAAAAAGTGCAGCGCATACTGTGCAGCGGATCTGAAGTCAAAATGCAGCGCATATGCAGCGCTTTATTGTTGTGTAGATCTATATCAATGCGCTGCAGTTGCATTCAATATCGACAAAAAGTGCAGCACATACTGTGCAAGATCTGCAGCGCATCTGCAGTGGATTTGCAGTCAAGAAAAAGCCAAAATGCAGTTACCATGCAGCGCTGCCATTTCCGTAAATGTACTCTAGGATCAGTGGCGTACCGAACGGGGTGTGTGAGGGGGTGACACACTTTTCGGGAAAATGTTCGGGAAATTGATATTGGTCGGTTATAACCAAATCGGTCGGTATAAATCGGTCGGTAAATTAAGGATTTAAAACCTTACTAGAAATACATAAACGCAATAACCCCTCGCCTCCTTTTACATGCTTTTTTAAAACACCCCTACCCACCCACCCACCCCCTGATTAAAATAAGCACTCCTGATTATATACAGCCAATATAAAAACAAACAGATATAAAAACAAATGATAATCTTCAAGTTAATTATATAATTTATGGATAAGATGACTAATAAAACTGATTTAATTAATGAAGTTGAACATACCAATTTCATTATTAAATTCCGGTTGTAAAAAAATAAATATATTGTTTTTAGCCCGGGCTGAAGGAAATCATTTGCCATACAAAATTTTATTTAGTGGTGTAAATGTAAAATGGGGCTTAATTTCAAACTTGCCTTTGAGTAGTAATTAATATCACGCCTCCTTGAAATGAACATCGTTGTTCATATCATCTTTTACTATAACGTAGTTTCCATCGCCTTAGTTAAATGTCTTATGAGTTATGCATAATAGACGAGTTCAAGGCAATCTCTGGGATAATCCGTCGCCGGAAAACCGAAAAACAGGTTGCCGATTGAAAAGAGCATGCGCCGCCAGTTATTGTTCTGTGATCGAAGGAACTTATGGAACTAGTATTTTTCGAGGGGTTTTAAATTTTATCTGGCGGATAAACTTGTCAAGAACTAAACAGCATTTTAAACAGCAAGTAATCGACGGCTTTTGAATGGTTCCAAGAGAGAAAGCGGTGAGTAACAAACTTGTCGTAGCCAAGGTGGCACGGCGGCAATACGGCATATTGTCAGTGGAACAAGATGACTAGTAATTTAAGAACTACGTTGAACTATATTGTGTGCGTATGTTTGTTAGATGTTGAATGAGCTTTCATTTGATGTATATAGTTCAAGATTCTGCGTTTTATGAAACTTGTTATACTGTCCAAAATGTGCGAAACCACTGTTCGTAATAATATTATATTACAAATAAACAGGAAACCGACGCAGTTGAACCAAAAACGACAGACGTTTATCGATTTTTAAAATATTTCCCGTTTAACTACATGTAGAAGCTTAAAATTTCCACCACGAATATAATTTTCCAATAGCTTCTGTACGATATATATCTCAATATTGTGCGTTAAGTATATTTCAAAAGAAATCTAAAATTCTGTAACACTTGTGAGAAGTCAATTTCCTGTTTATTTGTAATATTATTTCAAACAGCGGTTCGCACATTTTGGACATTTTAACAAGTTTAATAAAACGCAGAATCTTGAGCTATACATCAAATGAAAGCTCATTCAACATCTAACAACATATGTACACAATATACTTCAACGATATGTAGTTCTGAAATTACTAGCCATCTTGTTCCACAACTGACAAGATACCGCACCGCGGGCAAAACGCCACTTCAGTACTCACCGCTTTCCCTTTCGAATCCATTCATAAGCCACCGAATACTTGCTGTTCAACTGCTGTTTAATTCCAGAGGTTTGGTTCTTGACAACTTTCAGTCGCCAGATAAAATTTAAAACACCTCAAGGCTTTCGAAAGAACAAAGGAATACAGATTTTCAAATGTTCCTTGATATAAACCACTGTCGATTATCCAACCAATGGAATGTCGATTTGAAACGGATTATCCCAGAGCCTACGTTTGCGCGGCCCGCGTGAGAAGGCTCTGGGAACGAGATTGAGTTCAAGGTTACGGACGCCATATTGAAAAGGGCAAGCCGCGAGCGCGACCGCGAGCGCGGTCAAAGGGGGCAAACACCTTATATTTTCATATGTAAACTTCACGCTTTTTTATCAGTGGGTGAATGGTTTACGCTTGTTTTGAACGATTTCGGGTCCGTATCGTTTTGTAATTTCTGTAATACTTCAAAGAAACGTATGGAAAGCTTTGTATGTTATTTTGGAAGGCTTGGAGGATTCTAAAAGAAATCGCGATGGTTTGTTGAGGAATTGTATGCGAGCGCTTCACTGATTTGGTCATGAAAATATTATTCTAGACTCTCTAGGTTCAGTTCACGTCCTTAAAAGTGCAATCTATCACTAACATTTAGAATACCTGCTCGTAAATTGGCTTGTTCAATCGCTCCTCGCTCTGTATCAATAGGCGCGTGTACATACAATTCCTCAACAAACCATCGCGATTTCTTTTAGAATCCTCCAAGCCTTCCAAAATAACATACAAAGCTTTTTCTATGTTTCCTTGAAGTATTACAAAAATTACAAAACGATACGGACCCGAAATCGTTCAAAACAAGCGTAAACCATTCACCCACTGATCAAGAATCGTGAAGTTTACATATGAAAATATATGGCGTTTGCCCCCTTTGACCGAGCTCGCCCCAGACTCTTTGCCCCCTTTTCAATATGGCGTCCGTAACCTTGAACTCGTCTATTGTATTTTGCATCTTATATACCAATGGTGGTATTTATGTTGATTAAATATTATTATTATTATTATTATTTGTTCTGATCCTAGCAGCTCCGTTATGACGTTTTTGTAATCGTGTGGACTGTGTTTCACCGCTGTCTTTAATTAATTTGGACAGACAAAATCATCGACAAAATTGGTTTATTAATCCATTTTCCCATTGTTTGGGCACATGTTTTGTATAGTGAGTTTAATTTGTTTATTTTACGTGAAACTTCTGCCGCTACCCTGCCTTTATATGCCCGACAGTTCGGTTGATCAGGAGTCTAATCTGCATTCCACCAAGCCCAGCTTTTTTGAGGAGGTATGTCAAGGCTAGTTACTTTTGTAAACTTGATAGCACGACCGGTCAAAACCAGTTCATCGGATTGCAGTATTTACATAAGAGTTTAAGCCGCGTCTATTTAGTTGCAGTATCGTATCTGGCAAAAGTGCCTCGAAACAGTAGGAGTTCACAGTCCAGCGCTGGAAGTCTTTGAGATAAATAGTGTACAGTTAAGGTACGTCAAATACTTTTGGCTTTGTTTCAGTTTTTGAATATACTCTTTTACCAAAAGACGTTTTACATAGACGCTTCCTTTTCAGAGAAGAAACTATAACTTTTGTTGGAGGGGGTGCAGAGTAAAATTGCCCTGTAAGCCGTCTAAGTGCCCAGCTGCAGCTCTGTGGGTAAAAGTGGTAAAAATAAACATAAATTAGCAAGATTCAGAGCTTCTTGAAGTTCTTCCTCGACATAAAGTTCACGGTAAGAACAAATAGATCATGTCTTTACTTTCTCGTGGAAGTATCCCTTACAAAAATTCCACATGCTTTCACGCGTGTGATCACATGTGATCACATGTGGAATTTTAACATGTGAAATAGATTCACATGTAATCACATGTGATCACATGTGATCACATGTGGAAGTTTAACATGTGAAATAGATTCACATGTGATCACATGTGGAAGTTTAACATGTGAAATAGATTCACATGTGATCACATGTGGAGGTTTAACATGTGAAATAGATTCACATGTGATCACATGTGGAGGTTTAACATGTGAAATAGATTCACATGTGATCACATGTGATCACATGTGGAAGTTTAACATGTGAAATAGATTCACATGTGATCACATGTGAAATTTATCTTTAAACACAAAAAAATAGCTAAAATGATGAAATTACATGGAATTATACACTGGACCACATCACATATAAGTATTTGTTCAGTTATCTGGTTTTCCTCCCTATGCTCAAGCGTGGTAAGGAAGATCTCACATGATAGTTATTTCCTCTAACAGCCATAACATAATTTTATTCTGGCTAACGGTCAGACAATTTTTTTCAGCAGAAAAAAAGGGACAAAATTGCAAGAATGGGTGACATAAGTACAGTAACTAAACATCAAATAATTGCATTGTCTGAATGAAGCTGGGTCGTAACAAGAATTTCAATACTGATATCCAGTACACCAACAATATCGTATACCAGTACAGCATACAGTATAAACCACTACCAATCACATTTTCCCAGCAGATTAAAGAGACCGTTTAAGGAGTCCCTGCAGGAATGGGTATACTTAACTAACTAAACATCAAATAATTGCATTGTCTAAATGAAGCTGGGTCGTACAAGAATTTCAATACTGATATCCAGTACACCAACAATATCGTATACCAGTACAGCACCAGTACCAACCATATTTTTTCAGCAAAGGACCGGTTAAGGCCAACCTCTGCAGGAATGGGTAACATAACTAACTAAATTAAAATATCAAATAATTGCATTGCCTGAATAAAGCTTGGTTGTACAGGAATTTCAATACTGATCAATATTGTATATCACCAGTACAGCATCTAAACAACTACGAACAATATTTTTTCAGCAGATTAAAGAAACCGGTTAACTAAACATCAAATAATTGCATTGTCTAAATGAAGCTGGGTCGTACAGGAATTTCAATACTGATATTTCAATACTGATATCCAGTACACCAACAATATCGTATACCAGTACAGCACCAGTACCAACCATATTTTTTCAGCAAAGGACCGGTTAAGGCCAACCTCTGCAGGAATGGGTAACATAACTAACTAAATTAAAATATCAAATAATTGCATTGCCTGAATAAAGCTTGGTTGTACAGGAATTTCAATACTGATCAATATTGTATATCACCAGTACAGCATCTAAACAACTACGAACAATATTTTTCCAGCAGATTAAAGAAACCGGTTAACTAAACATCAAATAATTGCATTGTCTAAATGAAGCTGGGTCGTACAGGAATTTCAATACTGATATTTCAATACTGATATTCAGTACACCAACAATATCGTATACCAGTACAGCACCAGTACCAACCATATTTTTTCAGCAAAGGACCGGTTAAGGCCAGCCTCTGCAGGAATGGGTAACATAACTAGCTAAATTAAAATATCAAATAATTGCATTGCCTGAATAAAGCTGGGTTGTACAGGAATTTCAATACTGATCAATATTGTATATCACCAGTACAGCATCTAAACAACTACGAACAATATTTTTTCAGCAGATTAAAGAAACCGGTTAACTAAACATCAAATAATTGCATTTTCTGAATAAAGTTGGTTGTACTACCACAATCTACCATAATACTGTGCCAATTAAAGCTCATGGATTTAAAACAATTTTGATTCCAAGCCATCCAAGGTCTAAACACAATCTATTGCAAAACAGGCTCCATTTACAACACCAAAAATAGAAATCAATAAAATGACTGCATTACCTTGATAGAAAGATCTTGATATGAAATATCAAAGTCATTGAAATATTTTTGTTGAATATTTTATCTTTATTTTCACTTCTCTTTAATTATGTTGCACCAACATTCAATTTAATATGATGTACCAACAAAGGTTACGTTTGTCTTGTATAGGATCCATACTTTCAGAGCAGTCAAACATCTGTCCTCCTGGACAAGATCTTTGAAAAAGGCTAGGGATTTCATGTGTTTGTTTCCAGCTCGTCTGATCAATCGCTTGATGGAATGTTGATGGTTTATTTGTGAGCCCGCGGTTCATAACATGAGCATAACTTCCGTTTTGCACGACACCGGGTAGTGAGAATTCACGAGTAACGAACAAGCATTAATATTATTTGCTTAATCTACTCAAATGTATTCAAGATTTTCTTGTTTTAAATATCTCAAGATTAAAAATTAAGTTTGTTTTGCTTATTTTCGCCACGCAGCATTCCCAATAAAATAATTTTGACGTTGTTTTTTTACAAAGCATGACAATAGTTTCTCCCACGTGACTGGGTCCGCGGCAGCTTTGAGTCTAAGCAATTAGCGTCATTTAGCGAAGGCATTATCCTCATGTCTGATGTGTCATTCAGTTCATTGCTTTATACGTTTACTAGGAGTTTATATCTTTCTAAAAAGTTATTCGAAGTAGGTTTGCTTCAAGCTTTTTTATACGATGAATTACGTACTCATTTATTGGCTGGCGACTATTAAACCAGACAAGCGTCTTGACGCCCAGAGGAGTTTGTTCCTGACAATTCGCTATCAATGACCCAAACAAGGAACTAAGGAAAGTATGGTTTTGTTCTGAAATCCAGAAGTTAAACGACCCAAAGTAAGAATGGAAGGCTTATTTAAATCGTGTCAAGTATGCAAACGGTAAGCACAGTGAATATTGTTAGTGTATAATAGTGCAAATTATTATTGCTTTTTAGTTAAAAGTAAATTGAAAGCTCTTAACATATTGTAAATACAGTAAGATGTATGTATCTATATATGTCTCAGAGAGTGGTTTAATACTGTTAATCCTGATCCTACTCATAAATTTGATCTGTAAGCAACACAGTTTTCTCGGCAGCCTATACTTTTAAATGTTTACTCTATTTTGATGTGTGCACAACATTCTTCATATTTGCAATAAAAATAAATTAATAAAAATTGCATTGATGTATTTCTAGTAGTCTTTTAAACTGGGCCGAGTTGGCCTTGACAGTGGGCCGAGTCGGTTTGTTACTGGGCCGAGTTGGTTGGGCCGAGTTGGTAAGTGGGCCGAGTTGACCGTAATTCAGTGAATTGATACCCAACTACCACAATGCATTGCGGGTTTTTCCTAAAAGGTAAAAGGTCCATTTGGCACGCGAGCGGAATAAAGGCTCTGGGACAATCGATTTGAAACTTGACTCTGATTGGTTAAACGTTCGACGCCTACTGCGCTGCGCAGATAATTTCACACCCATGCTTCCAGCGCGGCCTTCATGTAATGGTGGCTGTTTTCGAGAAGGAGTGAAGTAAAGTACATGTTTATTTGGGACTAAAATCTGACAAAATGTGCGACAAGAGACAAGAAATACTTTTTTGCCTTTGTAATATGTTTGGAGGTTCAATCCGAGAAAAAGAACGTATGGGTATGACAGATATGGCACAGATTTCATCATTGTCGACTGCTCGTGGCGAATACATATCAGGATACAGATTGCTTGTATGTACAAAAATAAATATTCACAAAATATATCGACATTGGGAGTGATTTCAAAAAAGTATCCGTTCATGACTATTTGAATAATAACTTTAATAGATCAATTCATATAATTATCTGAGTTTACCGGTTTAAAGGTACATGTATATGACTTTAAATATGTTATGTATCTTCTGATTTTAACAAAAATATATTATTTTATCAATATGACACTGTGTTTATAGCTTTTATATGTGTAAAATTACTATACCTTAATTGGCAGTATTGCCTGGCAGAAGGCATTGCTTTTTTTAAATTATAATTTGACAATCTATATAGTGGTTTAAATTTTAGTTGATGGGGGCCAGCGTGCATTATTTTATACATGGTTATATCCAAATGGGTTAAGCATTAGTTGCCAAATTACACCGTCCTGTTTTAGACTGGTGCTATATTGACAAAACCTACTATTGCCCAGGGGTTGCAGAAGATGTTTTTGAGTGTGGAGGCAAGATGTTGTTTGTGGTGTCCCTCTAGGGGATATGCTCTCCCAGAAAATTTTGAATTTTTAGACTTCCTGGAAACCATTTTCATTTGCAGGGTAAGAACACACTAATAAAGCACCTAGATAAACCTTTTATGTCCTAACTTAAAACAATATTAAGTGAACAAACATATACTCACATCAGTTCAAAGTTTTGTCAGACTGTTTGAGCCTTTTTAATTGGACATGTCTAATAGGTAGACAGCTGTACATGTATATCATGCATATACCTGCATGGTAGTTTCTTAGAAGCTTTCATTTCAATCCCATTGTTATAATATATTGTAGGTTAAGTTAATAAAAAATTTTGTGGGGGTGAAAACGGTTTGTCACCCCCATGTCATTTTATAATGATACTGACAGATGGTATAATTCAAATTGTAAGGCATTCATTCATATTCATGAAGTGAACAGTCAGTAATGGTTACATATCGAAATATAGTAAGGTTTGAGTAACTCAAACCTTACTATATTTCGATTTGTATTTCAACACTGCCTATGCAGCACACTACTTTTATTTCAGTGACGGTTACAGGTCAGTTTTTTCTGTTATTGTTTTTTATGGCACCTGGTGGCATAACAGACAGTTAGAGGCCCCCAACTGCTAAGGGCCCCCCCCCCCCCCCATCCAATCTATAATCTCATAATTGTGACAATTGAAATTAATCAGTGGAAATGTATCCCATGAAAATGTTTTTTTAGGTGTTACTGTGTTCTGACCAGTTTTAAAATTACCAATGCCTGTAATTATAATAAACACTAAATGACTTGAAAAAGCTAGTGGTGTGTTTGCAATTATACTGTTACTGTTTGAGACATATTTCATGGTCCAAGTTCTCATCACCAGTCTTTACCACCAAACTAGTAGGTACTTTACAGTATGAATTTGTGTTAGAGCCACATGACATTCAGAAGGTATTTGTTCTGTGTAGCAAAATTGAGAAAAAATATTGTTTTTTTCAATTTTAAATACAGTAAAAGTCCACTGAGTTGGTAACATTTTGATTTTCAGGCTCTAACCTAATTCATCTTCAAAGTCTTGAAATAGATATAGTAATAATAATACTTTATTTAACCAGGGTAACTACTTACAAGTGTAATTTTCATCTAGGCCCTAAATCTAATAACCAATGGTCTCGAGTCTAAGCAAAGCTCAGTGACTAGGGTCCCCTGAGGCAAATTTCCTAAGGGTTCCCAGTAGCAGTGGTGGCACTATGGGTGTGCAAACGGTGTGCCACACCAGGGTGCCCATGGGCTGAGGGGGCCCATCGGCCCATCCAAATCCCAAACTATTAACAGATTGCAGGTGTCATCACTCAGATTTTACTCCAAAGTGCTCTGAAAATGCAGGAAATGCCATTTCAGAGACCCTAAACGCAAAACGTTTCTGGCAGAGAATCCCTAAGACCCCCTATATACATGTATGTCGTCACTTTGTGGGAGGGGGCCCCAAATTTTTTTCTCGCACCAGGGCCCACACCCACATAGTGCTGCCACTGCCCAGTAGTTCTGTGTTAGGTCACCGATAGTATTGTGGCAATGATTTATTGTTAAATAATAATATTTAATTCTTATACCGCACATGTTTCATTCAAATATGTTCACATGCGCCTGTATCTTTACAATCAAATTATTCCTAAGGATTTTTCAATGTGGCCGTGTTGAGGCATATCAATAGGTGTTGATTTTACAGGGGGAGGAAAACTGGAGAACCCGGCAAAAAACCCTTGGAGCACAGGAGAGATCAACTAAATTATACTCACATGGGTCCCATGCTCGAGAAAGGGGCTGTTCCCAGATGCAGTCCTTTTCGTTTGACGCGTGCGTTCGCACGCGCACGCGTTGGCACACGCGTGAACTCAACTGCGCGTGCTGTTTATCGCACGCGTGAAACACCATGTTCAATTGTTCATTCACATTGCAATTGTGAAAATGTGTGAAAGTTTCAGTAATATGTCACATCTCACAACGTAACGTAAGGTCTCACAACCTAACGTAAGGTCTCACAACGCAACGCAAGGTCTCACAACGTAACGTAAGGTCTCACAACGTAACGTAGGGTCTCACAACCTAACGTAAGGTCTCACAACGTAACGTAAGGTCTCACAACGTAACGGGAGGTCTCACAACGTAACGTAAGGTCTCACAACGTAACGGAAGGTCTCACAACGTAACGTAAGGTCTCACAACGTAACGTAAGGTCTCACAACGTAACGTAAGGTCTCACAACGTAACGTAAGGTGTCACAACGTAACGTAAGGTGTCACAACGTAACGTAAGGTGTCACAACGTTACGTAAGGTGTCACAACGTAACGTAAGGTGTCACAACGTAACGTAAGGTGTCACAACGTAACGTAAGGTGTCACAACGTAACGTAAGGTGTCACAACGTAAGGTGTCACAACGTAACGGAAGGTGTCACAACGTAATGTAAGGTGTCACAACGTAACGTAAGGTGTCACAACGTAACGGAAGGTGTCACAACGTAACGGAAGGTGTCACAATGTAACGCAAGGTCTCACAGCGTAACGCAAGATCTCACAGCGTAACGTAAGATCTCACAACGAAGGTCTTTGCAATGTAATGTATATCGTCTTTAAGCGTAGGCGACTGTAACAGTTTTCACAGCGGAGAACGTTTTACATTTTACAACTTAACTAATGCGTTAAAGCGAAAGATAACGTCTTACAATGAATATCAAGCAACGCAGCTTTCTTTTTCGGATGCGTAGGAAATATAAAAGTTAGGTTCATATTTCTGTGCCATAATTGATCATTTTAAATGCACATGCGATTCGCACGCGCAAAATTATTTACGCATGTGAATTATCGCACACGTGTAATTTTGCTCCCGAAAAGGACTGCAGATGGTCACCCATCCAAGTACTAACCCTGTCTAACCGGGCTTAACTATTGGTGAGAGACAGCGACCTAACAGCACACGCCATCCTTGCTCCCCTTTGAGTCTAATAACCTGTTAAAATGCTCAGTCAGTTTTATTAACAGATACACTTTGGTCAAATATAATTTTACCATTTCCTGCGCAAACTATTTTTCAATTTCATCAAAATCGTCGGTCTTGTGCCGTCCGGAGTTTGCCTGTAGCAAATAAAGTGCTTGTTTATTAAAGTGCCACTACGATGAAAAACTCGTCGATCAGATTTTGGTTTTGATGACATATCATTGAAATAACCGTAGAAGGCGTCTTCGGTTTCTCGATATTTTCTCTCGTTTGCAAAATATTCACCGTTTCAGAATATGCAAATTACAGGTTGTGACGTTTAATTTCTCAACGCATACCAATGAGATTTAGAAAAGTAAAATCGGCGATCCAATTTTTATCGCAACAAAAGATCATTTCGAAGTTAATCATAACGGCCTTTTCAGTTTCTCAATATCTTTCCTCGTGCTCGAGATATTTCTCTTTTTAAAATATGCCAATTTGCATAATTTTCTCAACGCATAATAATGAGATTTATAAAATGACGAATATCTCCAGAAGTATCTGACAGAATTTACTGAAATTTTGTATCAGTACCGTGATGGGTCGATTATGCCAGTAGCTGCATTACGTCGCTGCCAAAGGGAACATGTAGAAAGAAATGTCTAACTTGTAGTCCAATATCTGTTTGTTTCTTCACTAAACGCGCAACAACTAGGCAAAAGCGAAGGACAGAATAGTACATGTGTATGCATGTATTCTGTCCTGTGTATTTCAGACGTTTAAATCCTTCTGTTCCTCAAGAAATAGGCGACATGAAACACATGGCTTTCTGGTTAAGTAGTTCATATTTCTAAAAGGTTTCGATGGAGGACAGAGTGTGATGATGCAGTGATGGTGACAAACATCATTACAATACTGATGGTAAGTTAGAATGGATTCAAGTATATCCAGTTCTGGTGATGTAGCTAATTTCTGTAGGAAGAAGCATATTATTCTGAAAGTACATTGAATAAATCTTTCTGCAGAAAAGTTCGTCAGTCATCGTTATATTTAGTACTTGTGAATACCATTCTGACGCTTAAAGGCGTGATTTTCTGAAAGTCACGTGATCAATCAGATTGATCACGTGACGACCCTGTGTCTTCTGTGTTTGCAGAAGGTGTACAAATTTACGCCATAAATACTTCTATTCTTTTGAGAACTATTCTTTTGGAAAAGATCCTCAACACATTGTTGTAAAAACAGCTGACAACGTCACTTTTCCCGCCTTTATTATATCTTTAAAAAATCTAAAGCTACTTTTTCGACCCAGAGCTGAACGAATGATTACATTTTCTTTGCTTTTTGTTGCTTTACACTTTATCGTGGACTTATATGTTGTTGAAGAACGATCGGAAGTAAGGTTGACGGACAGAACTTTAATATATGGAAATGTTTCAATTATGCAAAAAGTGACGTTTTCAGCTGTTTTTACGTTAAGTTCGAATTAGATCGCTCGCAACATCAATTTTGAAAGGATATTTGTGAAATTTGCGCTTCAAAGTTAGGTTTCATAATTGACTTAGATTAAATAAAATTTATTTGGATGATATAAAATGCAAAACCTAGCTGGCCACTGTAAAATGATGCTTCTCAATTTCCTTGGAAAATTGCGCAACTTTTGGTTATATACAAATTTCTCGTGGATGATCCACTTTACCGTAAAGAAAAAATGAAATTTTCTCTTCATCTACCAGATCAAGTATATCCAGTTCTGGTGATGTAGCTAATTTCTGTAGGAAGAAGCAGATTATTCTGAAAGTACATTGAATAAATCTTTCTGCAGAAAAGTTGAATCAATTAACATTAAAAAATTCTGGCGGCAACATATAAATAGTTTCGATGGCATTTGGCACAGCGCATTATGTATTGGGCCCCTATACCTGCGCGCGCTAATTATGCTACAATATTATATTTATACTTAGAAATTGTGTTGAATTACATGTTCTGAGCAAGTTGAATCAATTAACATTAAAAAATTCTGGCGGCAACATATAAATAGTTTCGATGGCATTTGGCACAACGCATTATGTATTGGGCCCCTATACCTGCGCGCGCTAATTATACTACAATATTAGATTTATACTTAGAAATTATAGTAAATTATATGTACTGAGAAAGTTGAATCAATGAATATTACAAAATGCTGGCAGCAACATATATATAGTTTCGATGGCATTTGGCACAACGGATATAGGGTTACTGATCGGCTTGTAACCGTGCTGTTGCAGTATACTACAGTTTGGTCGGCTGGCAGCCGTGCTGTACTGCAGTATACTACAGCAAGATCGGCTGGTAGCCGTGCTGTATTGCAGTATACTACAGCAAGATCGGCTGGTAGTCGTGCTGTATTGCAGTATACTACAGCAAGATCGGCTGGTAGCCGTGCTGTATTGCAGTATACTACAGCAAGATCGGCTGGTAGCCGTGCTGTATACTACAGCAAGATCGACTGGTAGCCGTGGTGTACTGCAGTATACTACAGCAAGATCGGCTGGTAGCCGTGCTGTATTGCAGTATACTACAGTAAGATCGGCTGGTAGCCGTGGTCTATTGTAGTATACTACAGTAAGATCGGCTGGTAGCCGTGGTGTACTGCAGTATACTATAGCAAGATCGGCTGGTAGCCGTGCTGTATTGCAGTATACTACAGTAAGATCGGCTGGTAGCCGTGGTCTATTGCAGTATACTACAGCAAGATCGGCTGGTAGCCGTGGTGTATTGTAGTATCCCAGTGGGCACACAACGTCGTTTCGACGTTTAATTTGGGTAGAAATTAGGTCGCGACGTCGAACAACCTAATATCAACGTTGTTTCGACGTCGCTTTTCATGACGTCATTTTCACGTCACCGGAAGACGTTGTTTCGACGTCGATTCACCAGTGACATATCGACGTCTGAAAGCAGACGTTGTTTCGATGTCGATTCGCCGATTAATCGACGTCGCTAAACAAGACGTTTTTGGTTGAGTATCAACGTAGGCGATTTTTTTTCGCCGTTCAATCGAACAATACAAACGTGGCTTATACACCAATATGGCCGCCGTGACGTCAGGTGAAAACGATCTATAGACCAACTGTCATATCGTACGAAGGCTGAATGTCGATGAACCACGGCATAAATATCGCCCATTGATTCGGTAGATTAGTTATTAATGGCCCTGCGATCGAGAACAAAACAAATACCAGCAAACATGATATTACACAGGAATAGCATAAAAAGAGGTGATTACATTCCCCAAACAGCCTATAGCAACGTTTTGGCTTAGTTATCCAGCCGTGACTTCAACAATTGGTTAGTTGAAATATTGCTATTGGTTGTTTAGACGAAAATACAATACACACGTGATGCGACAGGGGCAGGCACTTTGGAAGGGTCGCCGCGGTCGCTCTTCTCTGATTGGCTAAAAACGGAGGCTAGGTGATGTGGCCTTGCCGCCATGTTAGAAGATGATTAGTTTGGTCCCCAGTCGCTTTCAGTGTGTTTCTGATTGGTCGCGCGATCAACGCGCGCGCACAAGTCGCTTTGGTCGCGCGACCACGACGACTGCCCAATGTGTTTCAGCCTTTACGGTATTCAAGTTAAACGATTGTGGTTAACATTAAAATATAAACAAACTAACCACCAGTTCATTGATTTTAAAAACCTTTATTAATGAATCGTTTGTAAATACACTTCCAACAGTAATTAAACCTTGGGTAAAGAACCTTCCAAAAAACGCCCGCCATCTTGCGCTAAATTGGAAATTGTACATGGACTAATTGAAAATTCAACAGATTAAGGAAGATTTTGCCAAACAAAATTTATATGAAACATTGTTCTTCAATAAACTTGCTGATTCACAAATTAAAAGAATTTGACATCACCAAAAGTGGTGGAATTGAAGAACAATGTTGGGTGTTGAATTTTCAAAAATATTTTAAGATAAAAACTACGAAATAGCTATTCGTACGGGATTTTTCTAGGGATACTTAGGGTTAATATGGGGATATTTAGGGTTAGAATTAAGGGTAATGTATGGATAATTAGGGTCAAAAGTACCGGTTTTTCGGGATCCTTATAGAAGAAACTTCAGCCAATTGCCGGGTTGGCATTGCTCGTAATTTTTTTGCAGATAATCTTAAAGATATTCGATGGCTGAGTAACTTCGCGAAGTTTCATTTCGAAATTAATTGAAGATAAATAATAATAATAATAATAATAATAATAATAATAAAATCTTTATTTCTATAGCGCAAATTAGCATGAAATGTTCAAATGCGCTTTACAATATTGATAAAATTAATACATACATTAGGCCACACCAATTTTATTTTGTGTTTCACGGGCAGAAACTAATTTTTTTCAGGATCGGAGGCGGGAAAAAAAATAAAAATAAAATTGTATAGATGAGTCATGAATGTTCAAATCCATCAGAAGAAATTTATATATCACAAGTAAAGACTTCTAAAGCATCAAACACAATATAATATTAAATATACATTTGCCTTAATTAATTCAGATCAATAAAGACACAAGAGTTAGCAAGACAAATTTTGCATTGTTTACAAATTCATGTTCTGACCACGCTAAAAGAAATCTGAACGATTACAAGTTACTTCAATATACTACAGATGCCTCCTCATCTCCTCCGCAGGCAATTCTGTGGCTTCTTTTTTCCAAGTCTAATAGCTTCCAAGGCTGTGCGAGCTGGCCAAAACATCGTTGGAAGCTATTTGACTAGGGGAAAAGAAGCCACAGAGTTGCCTGCGAAGGAGGCCAGCTTGAGATACGCTTGAGAGCACACAGATTGTCTTGCAAGCTACAGTGCCTACATGCGTATAATTATAAAGAGGACTGAAGCCAACAGGCTACTATAGTTCCGGACTTCCGGTTCGTGAATATTGCTCAATGAATGGGATCCAAACAAGATGTACAAAACCTCAGGATTTTTAGCGTGTTTTTACAATTCGATTGGATTCAGCCAGCCCCTCTATCTCAGCCAGCCCCTCTATCTCAGCCAGCCCCTCTATCTCAGCCAGCCCCTCTGAATAGTTTCCCAAAAAATATCATGTACCGTGGCAAAGTTAAAACTTGTTTAAAACACTCATGAAAGCTTTATTTTGTTAATTTGGGTGTTCAAACGACCGCCACAGAAATTCTGACTGCCAACTTGCGATGACTTGCGTTCTCGTTTGATTATGGCTTTATCAAAATCCTGCTAATCCCAATCTGTAATTGATGTAATATATCATACACGAGAAGCTGTTTATTATCTGATTTGAAAACACCGAGACGTGAGTGCAGGGCCGTCCTCAGAAAATTCTGCAGGGGGGTAGTACAATCAATCTTGCCGACTGCCTCATAATCGTCACTCGTCAGTACTAGCCGCGGGTGCCGACTGCTGACTGAAATCTCTTGTCTGCCGACTATAGAACAAATAAAGCAATTATTGGGGGGGGGGGGGTCACACCCCCCCCCCCCAATAGCTCGGGCCCTGCGCGAGTGTATGGTATGTGTATGGTATAGATCGTTTTCACTCACGTGATCGGTTGGCCCCATTGGGGTGTGGTGAAACAATACGAAATATTTGAATAAGAAAGAGCTAATTCCCATACCGTACACCAATATGGCCGCCATCTCATTGTTTTGGTACACCAATATGGCCGCCGTGACGTCAGATGAAAACGATCTATAGCTTCTCAAACGAAGTTGTCTTAATTTTTGTGGGTTTATTACCACATTTACAAGCAACGTCTTGGTAACTGATTTCCATTGTGTTTTCCTTATGAATTATTAAATGAGTTTGAGAAAGTAAAATCAACACCCTTTGATAGGCAGTTGAAAGCATTATGTTGTGGTAATAATTTTGTATTAGATTTGAATAACTCATTTGCTTTCTTTACACTTTGTAGAGCACTGCTGTAGAATAGATACTGCAAAAAGTGAAGTGCAGAAATGTACAATTCTTTCACATGAATATTTTCCAATGTTTGCTTAGGCCTACTTACTGCCATTTTCGGTTGAGCTCAGACACAGAAAGTTTTATTGAAAAGTTTGAATATTGAAACTCAACGTTACTAGGGCAATAGCGAAATTCACAGATGACGTCGAATTCATGTTTGTCTGAGTTTATAATTTATTCTTGCATTTCCAACAAAAGAAAATGGGGATCATTAGAAATCCCTCGAGATTATAAATTTTGGTTTGCTTGTCTGAGTCTATAAATAGTAACTGTGCACCTTAATTTCTATTGGTCAAAATCTCAAACATTCAAATTTCCCATGGGGAAAAGTCTCAATTTGTGAAAACGATTAAACTTTTCAATTAAACGTCCTGGCTCTAAGATCAACCGTTAAGTTTTATCTCACCTTGTTAGAAATTGGTTTTTATGACATTTATACTTGTTAGAAAGGAAACGTGTGGCATATGTATTTTATTATCCTTTGATGTGTGTGGCTGTATACAAAGAAATATGTCTAATTTGGATAGAGAGCTTTACATGTATCCCATATTCTGGGATATTTTTCAACATTATGCGTTGTCTGGTCAATTAATTACTCTTTGATTAATCGTTTTCACTCGTGTGATCGGTGGCCACATTGGGGTGGTGAAACAATACGAAACGTTTGAATAAGAATAGAGTTCAATTCCCATAGGATAGAGATTGTGCACCAATATGGCCGCCGTGACGTCAGATGAAAACCAAGAATACTAAGGGCCTACTTCATAACGAGGCCAGAATGGCTTATTTAGACCCCTCTATCAGACCGGGTTTTCAAGTACGAGCAATTCATTCCAGTCCGAGGCGAAGCCGAGAACTGGAACGAATTCCGAGTACTTGAAAACCCAGTCTAGTCCGAATTGGGGACCTTTGAATGACTTCTCAAAATCACTTGTATTCCCATGTAGAACTATTTTCTAGTCCTTGGACTGGAAATAACATTTCTAGTCCTCTTCCCTGATATTTCACGTCCTTTCACGTGGTAGAATTCAGCGCTTGTGATTGGTTGATTATCTCATGAATTATTAATGAGTTTGAGAACTATGTTTAAAGTGAAGGCCTTTATGAAAGTGATCTATACTACCCTGCGAGCAGAGCCTTCTTTTCCTTATTTCTTCGCTGAGAGAGAGGAAGAAAAGTAGGTTCTGCTGTATTCGTGACTGGTTCCATTGCGCATGCATGTCAGTTGCTTGGTTACAATCTCGAACCCAGTCCCAATCAGAGCAGAAAACAAAACGAGAACCGATTAAACGAGGACACCGCTGCCAAACGTTTTGCGCATGCGCGACGTCCGAGCTCGTCCTCGGAAAAAGAGCGGGAAAACACTGAAATATTTGGACTGGTCTGAGAGTCCGACACAAAAGTTAAAATTATACTACCGAAAAGATAAGGTAGATAATTTGTGCATGGCTTCCTTGTCAATATTGTAACATATTCTGAATTTACCCCTTCGTAATTTTCTTTACCCTTTTCTTAAAACACAAATGAATAGTCGAGTCTTACTTAGTCTTCGCTGTCTGGTTGTTGTCGCCACGGCTTCTCTTGATATTTATTCTAGAGAATTCACGCATGCGCAAACGTTTGGCAGCGGTGTTTTAAACGGGTTACTTCGTCCTAAATCTTGGACGAAGCCAAACACGAATAGAGCAGAGCCTACTTTTCTTCCTCTCTCTCAGCGAAGAAATAAGGAAAAGAAGGCTCTGCTCGCAGGGTAGGTCTATACTCAGTGAGACGAATTATTTTATGTTCAAATGATTGTTTCCTAGCCTCGTACCCAAGCAATGAGAGTTATAAACAATTGCAAGAGTAAACACTGCAAGTAAGACTCGACTATTAATTTCTGTTTTAAAAAGCCATGAAAATTACGAAGGGGCCATCTCAGAATATTTAAAGATAAGAATAATACAGCAAGTACAAACTTTAAAATTTCAGTAGTTTTTAAAATTTGCAAGAAACGTGTCGTGGCAGTCTTTGTCGAATTACAGAATAACAACAGTTTCCCGCTCTTTTTTGGTCGCGAGCTCGCGCAGGCGCAAAACGTTTCGCAGCGGTGCTGGCCTCATGGTAGTAACCACTGAGCTTTTTTAAATTGATCGGTCTGCGGGCGCGACTGAGCCCACAATCAAGTAAACATTGGGCAGAATTAGGTCAGCGGTCACTAGCATAAGAGAGAAAAGGACATCTTTGTCAGTCATTTTTTGAACAGGACCAGTCAGTGTGTCTAACACCAATGTGCCATCCCATTTGATTAAAAAACCTTATTAAAAAAATACATGTGTAGATACTCTGTGTATACTGTAATTAATATTAAATTTTTAGACTTTCCAGCTTCCTTCACAGGCAACTCTGTGTGCTCTTATTGGGTGGTGTGGGCAAACGTGGTTGGAGTGGGGAAACTTGGTTGGAGTGGGCAGACTTGGGTGGAGTGGGGAAACTTGGTTGGAGTGGGCAGACTTGGGTGGAGTGGGGAAACTTGGTTGGAGTGGGCAGACTTGGTTGGAGTGGGCAGACTTGGGTGGAGTGGGCAGACTTGGGTGGAGTGGGGAAACGTGGTTGGAGTGGGCAGACTTGGGTGGAGTGGGGAAACTTGGTTGGAGTGGGCAGACTTGGGTGGAGTGGGCAGACTTGGGTGGAGTGGGCAGACTTGGGTGGAGTGGGCAAACGTGGTTGGAGTGGGGAAACTTGGGTGGAGTGGGCAGACTTGGGTGGAGTGGGCAGACTTGGGTGGAGTGGGCAGACTTGGGTGGAGTGGGCAGACTTGGGTGGAGTGGGCAGACTTGGGTGGAGTGGGCAGACTTGGGTGGAGTGGGCAGACTTGGGTGGAGTGGGCAGACTTGGGTGGAGTGGGCAGACTTGGGTGGAGTGGGGAAACTTGGGTGGAGTGGGGAAACTTGGGTGGAGTGGGGAAACTTGGGTGGAGTGGGGAAACTTGGGTGGAGTGGGGAAACTTGGGTGGAGTGGGAAACTTGGGTGGAGTGGGGAAACTTGGGTGGAGTGGGGAAACTTGGGTGGAGTGGGCAAACTTGGGTGGAGTGGGCAAACTTGGGTGGAGTGGGGAAACTTGGGTGGGTGGAGTGGGGAAACTTGGGTGGAGTGGGGAAACTTGGGTGGAGTGGGGAAACTTGGGTGGAGTGGGGAAACTTGGGTGGAGTGGGGAAACTTGGGTGGAGTGGGGAAACTTGGGTGGAGTGGGCAAACTTGGGTGGAGTGGGCAAACTTGGGTGGAGTGGGCAAACTTGGGTGGAGTGGGCAAACTTGGGTGGAGTGGGGAAACTTGGGTGGAGTGGGGAAACTTGGGTGGAGTGGGGAAACTTGGGTGGAGTGGGGAAACTTGGGTGGAGTGGGCAAACTTGGGTGGAGTGGGCAGACTTGGGTGGAGTGGGCAGACTTGGGTGGAGTGGGGAAACTTGGGTGGAGTGGGCAAACTTGGGTGGAGTGGGCAAACTTGGGTGGAGTGGGGAAACTTGGGTGGAGTGGGGAAACTTGGTTGGAGTGGGGAAACTTGGGTGGAGTGGGGAAACTTGGGTGGAGTGGGCAAACTTGGGTGGAGTGGGGAAACTTGGGTGGAGTGGGGAAACTTGGGTGGAGTGGGGAAACTTGGGTGGAGTGGGGAAACTTGGGTGGAGTGGGGAAACTTGGGTGGAGTGGGGAAACTTGGTTGGAGTGGGCAAACTTGGGTGGAGTGTGCAAACTTGGGTGGAGTGGGTGGGCAAACTTGGATCAAGGGGGGGGGGGTTGTTGGCCACAAAGTGCACAGAGACTGAATTAAGGTTCTTATTGCATTTGAGGCAGCACTTCACTTTCGATAGTAATTTCTATTTATTCGTAATATACATACACTAAAAAATGCTTGTGAGAACATATCTAACCAATGCTTACGCCAAGTTCTTTGAGTAAGTTGTATAATTCTTGGGATTGACACGCTATTTCACGATTCTTCTGTGCAACCTGTTGAAGATCAGAAACAACCATAGTCAAATATGCTCAGGACTATTACGAATGATAACTGTGGGACAATGAACTCGGGTGGAGAATAATAATGTGTTACTCCGAGTGACGAACCATACCAGACAAGTAGAGAAAACTCTACTTGGCCCAGCTGGGATTCGAACCCGCGACCTTCGGTTTACTAGTCCGATGCTCCACCGACTGAGCTACAGGTCGAATGATAGTACTTAGGCTACTGATACTTCGAAACAGACTAGTTTCTTCAATATCTAGACAACATGCACAGTCTTCATACATGACGATTTCGAATGGTAACTGTGGGAATAGTGGGATGTCCAGTAAACTCGGGTGGAGAATAATGATATTAAGGTGTTACTCCGAGTGACGAACCATACCAGACAAGTAGAGAAAACTCTACTTGGCCCGGCTGGGATTCAAACCCGCGACCTTCGGTTTACTAGTCCGATGCTCCAGCAACTGAGCTACAAGTCAGGTTGGGAGCTGAAGGTGGAATGAATAGTACTTAGGCTATTTGATATTTCGAAGCAGACTAGTTTCTTCAATATCTAGATGCAGTCTTCATACATGACGATTTCGAATGGTAATTGTGGGATGTCCAGTAAATTCGGGTGGAGAATAATATTAAGGTGTGACTCCAGAGTTTTCTCTACTTGACCAGTATGGTTCGTCACTTGGAGTAACACATTAGCGAGGTTGAGATCACACTTCCACTACAGCTACCGTAAATGTGGTTAAGCTGTTGTAATGTTCGTTTTTTTCGTCCTGTAGTCGTAGCTGGTTTTAATCATAGTACCGTAGAACGCTTTCTTTTTGCACTAGGTTTGAGACCTGCGACGCGACCATTACTGCACGTAAAAACAATATTTGACATGCTTAATTATATTTACGGTAGCGGTAGTGGAAGTGTGATCTGAACCTCGCTATTATTATGCTCAGAACTCTCAGTAAAAGTGTTTGTTTTATCTTTTTGTTCATCCCTCCCCCAATACGAATTAGGAATTGGAAAAAAAGTTTAGGTAATGTGTCGTTGGCATACTTACTGTACAAAATCGATCAATTATTCCATCAAGACGATATATTTCTTCTTCGGCTTTTACTAGATTGCTTGCAAGGATATTTGCCTTTAAAAGAAAAGCAAATATTTTGGAAGGAGACCAGGGGCGCAACTAGAAAATTTCGAGGGCAGGGGTTGAACGCAAAAAAAGGGCAAAGTCGTTCAGTATTCTAAACAATTTGGGAGTAGAAGCCAATAGTTGCCGCCTGGGCCCACTGCTAGAAGCCTCTGAGTGTCGCCAGATTTGCGGAGAATTGTATTGCGTACTACAACAGACGATTAATTATCTGTTTATCTAATGTCTAACCTAGTATTAGGTCTCACAAAAAGGGCAGGGGTTGCAACCCCCCCCCCCCCCTAGTTGCGCGCCTGGAGACAGGTATACCTTAACCACAAAGTGAGATTATCTTTAGTCTTTACGACCAAACACCAACAAAAGCCCTAAACTAAACTAACCTTATTTATACTGGATAACTCTATCAGTCGTATCTAAACTGTTATCCTCAGAGGTCCAGTAAGGGCCCACCCTCATTGGTCCAGTGTTACTACAGGAGGAAACCGGAGTACCCGGGGGAAACCTGTGGTGTTTGGTAGAGTCAAACTGGAAGCGCTCTTATCACATGCGGCCAAGGTGAATTTTTTTTTGAATCAGATAACTGCACCGTGCAGGAATCGAACCCGGGTCGCAGAGGTGAAAGGCACGTGCACTAACCACTGTGCCACCAACACCCCCTTGCATATTTTATACGTTAACGCAGTAACCCAGAGATCCGACTTTTATACCATTAGCCGTTTCACCGTTTGGCAAGTCTTCATCAGTATGCCCAAACTCAGGTACTTCATGTAACTAACGTCGGCCTGTTCCATCACAAACCCCAATCCCCATTGAAAACCATGTCGGACAAAATGATAGGTATTAATGATGTAAGGATCCAATGTTAATAACTATTTCAGAATTTCAAACTAGCTTTACCTTGGTTTCCAGTCTAGCATTGTACTGCGCAAACTTCTCTTTTTCGCTCCTGGATTTTGTAGATGAATCTTGTAACTTTTCTACCTAAAAACAAACGTACATTAGGGCCGTGTATACGGGACGGCAATTTAAGCCCCAGCAATTAAATGGTTGTGGCTTATTTTTTCCCATTAAACGGCCTTAATGTAGTGGAATTTGCAACCTTAGCTCTCTATCTGAGCCTCAGTGGCTTAATGGTTAGAGCGTCTAACCGGTCATTAGAAGATTGTAGGTTCAAACCCTGTCTGGGGCTCAGAAATCTTTTCTGAGTAATTGAGCTTGACGAACGTCCAACAAAGAACAAAAAATAGGCACGCGCTAGCGTGCATGTGTCTACTGCATATATCATCATGACATCATTATATCAACAAATCTTTTCATGAAATGATGATCATACTAATCCTTTCCCCAACCAAAGAAATTAATGAACAATAAAAGTAACACTAACCCGAACCTTAACCAGAAAAGCAGAAAAAATAAATGACAAAATGGTGCCATGTCAGTTTGACAGATGGAAACTAGTATTTACCATAGTGGAACATAGTCACCGTAGCTATAATCTTTGGGTCACATCTTCGGAACCAATCAAAGCCCTGAAAATTCCTGATTCGAGAACACTTCCGAATACTTCGGTAATGGCCGTTTGCTATCTTTTACTGTATTTGTGATGTAAATGTTTTTCACAAAAAGACAATTTACCGGTGAGTATTTTTAGGATTTTTAGGTTTAGTTTTTCTAAGTTAACCCTTTGTTGCATGACCCCTTTATCCTCGATGGATTTTGATGCCATTTGGTATTTGTTTGGGGTCCAATCGGAGGAAAAAAACAGTCAAATTTTGCCAACTTCTACTAACTAGGGTGGGGCCTGGTTACAATTGTGACCCCCATGCATGCCCAGAACACCAGTGGCCAAAAATAGAGGCGAATTGAATAAATGGTTTATTTGCCAAAACCAAACTATTTACAAAATAAAGAAAAATACAAGTTGGTGAGGAGACCTCAAGAGGCTAAAGCTTGTGTAAAGGTCACCTCGTTCACATAATTAAAGTTCAAATAATTAGATATCTAAAGTAAATTGAAAAGAATTGTTTAAAAAATTGTTTGTGGACATGTTCGAAGGAAGGAATTTTTGAGGAGACCTCGAAAACCAAGTTTGTGCTAAGAGACCTCCTCATTACAACAGAGTACAGTTTACCATAACAATTAACATTGTTAAACAGCTAGCTCTGATGTTATGACTATGTTCAATTATATTCAAATATAATAATTAAATAGGTAAT
This sequence comes from Paragorgia papillata, assembly GCA_035771165.1. NCBI lineage: Eukaryota > Metazoa > Cnidaria > Anthozoa > Scleralcyonacea > Coralliidae > Paragorgia > Paragorgia papillata. The sequence continues at coordinate 1,436,551 of JAWNZC010000280.1, forward strand.
CACATAATTGTTTCTCAAAAGAAGAGATAGTGTTTATAGCAGTAATATATAATGGTAAGGAATTACAAATATAGAGGCAAAAACAACAAAGTTAAAAGCAAAATTACATTATTTACAAACAGAACAAAAATAACAGAACAGTACTTAGCTATATTACATTGGTAGTTTTGGTATTTACATAGATATAGAGAAAATCTTAGTTTGTGTCAACATAAGTAGCAATTTTTCGTTTAAAGCTTGAAAAGGATTTACTATCTCTTATGTTTGATGATAGGGAATCCATATTGAGGCGCCATGAAACATAAGTCTTTTTTTCATATTGTTTGTTCGTGGTTGTGGCAAACACACTTTAGAAGAACTGTCATGAAGATTGTGACTTAAGACGTCTTGCCTGAAAGTAAATAGTTTGTTCAGACATTCTGGCCCCATATTGTTTAATATCTCAAACATGATTTTTGCTTTTGCCTTTTCCCTCTGTTGTTTTAGTGGTTCCCATCCTAATGCATTTAAAGCAGTTTCTTGGCTTACTTCATTGGGTAAATCTGTTATAATACGATCGAGCAGCCCTGTTGTGAAGGTTTTGTAAACGTGTAGACTGGGTTTCACCATTGAAACACATTCCAAACTTCACAACAGTAAATAATTTGTCAACAAATTCTTTTATATCTATCTGCGTTACTTTAAGTTTTTGGCTTGTATATTTTCTATAGCATGTTTATAACTTTGTTACATGCTGATATTTTTTATATGAATGTTGTCAAATCTTTTATTATTAAACTCTGAAAGCGAATAAACAGACTCACCTTCTCCTCGTTCGTGCCGCCATCTTGGAAAAGCTTGATTCCGTTTCTATATATCTCCACGTAAATAGCGCCTGAGTCGCCTGACCGAACTCTTGGTTAGTGCGAACACAACGGCTCCGATAATGGTTTTGAGCAAACGAACAAAATACGACCTCGTGAGCAAAACAAAATGGTGACCTTTCGGGCCAGTTTCGGCGAACTTTCGTCGCGTTCCGTTCGTTTGTGACGTAGTGATACAAGCAAACTCAACAGTAGCCTGGTTCCCTGGCCCAATTTCAAAAGAAATAAGGGCCAGGTAACCACTAATCTCATTCTCGCGTCATCAGGGCTAAATCCACTTATGACGATTGCAGTTTTACTCATAGCCACTAAAAACGCGCGAAATTTCAACCAATAGGAAAGCAGAAGTCTTTAGTGGTTACCTGGCCCATATTCTTTGATTGGGCCAGGGTACCAGGCTAACTCAACAGTAGCCTGGTTCCCTGGCCCAATTTCAAAAGAAATAAGGGCCAGGTAACCACTAATCTCATTCTCGCGTCATCAGGGCTAAATCCACTTATGACGATTGCAGTTTTACTCATAGCCACTAAAAACGCGCGAAATTTCAACCAATAGGAAAGCAGAAGCCTTTAGTGGTTACCTGGCCCATATTCTTTGATTGGGCCAGGGTACCAGGCTAACTCAACAGTAGCCTGGTACCCTGGCCCAATTTCAAAAGAAATATGGGCCAGGTAACCACTAATTTCATTCTCGCGTCATCAGGGCTAAATCCACTTATGACGATTGCAGTTTTACTCATAGCCACTAAAAACGCGCGAAATTTCAACCAATAGGAAAGCAGAAGTCTTTAGTGGTTACCTGGCCCATGTTCTTTGATTGGGCCAGTACCAGGCTAACTCAACAGCATAGTGTGCTACTGCGCATGCGCAGTAGACACAAAAACGTCTGTTACATAACTTACATTACACCAAGCTCGCAAACGTACCACATGCACTACATGTATACGTACAACTTATGATAGTAATCTATTTCTTAAATAATTCACCTCTCTTTGTAGCTTTAGTTTTTTCTGAAATAACTCCGTAAAACTCTCCTGAATATTTGACTTCCCTTTTTCCAGATCTGCTCCTTGATTTGTCTCCAAGGTCTCGCGCAATCTTTCTATCGTCTCACTCAAATCTTTTTCCAACATTGATTTTTCCTTCTTCAATTTCTCACATTCACGTTGAAGGATGCGTATGTTGTCGTTCAAAGCCTTGTAAAGAGGAGAGAAAAAAGAAAAATTTAAAAACAAACTAGAATTGAAAATAAGTGACGCGTTATACAGCTTTTTTCATCTCCATTCTTGGCACGTCGTAAAGTCCAACCTCATGTCGACATAGACATTTTAATAAGACTTGTTTTAAAAGGACATTGGCAATATGAATTAAGTTTGTTTAATTTGAAAGAACTCGTAAAATTGTAATAGAAGATCTTTTACAACTTTATAACAAGATATTTCAATTTGTTTGATATGTAAATGAGATGGTCTCTGACGTCAAGAGTAGGGTAGAACATTTTCACATGCAACGAAATCATTTGAAACTGTGCGCATAAAAACTCCTTGAGACGCTGAATATTTCAAGTATTTAAGTGATTTTGCTCTGTATGAAAATAATGTACCCCACTCCTGACATCAGAGCCCATCTCATTCACATATTAAGTAATATTTAAAACACAAGCAGGAGTGTTTTATCAGATTTAAAACCACGAGGGCGCAGCCCGAGTGTTTTAGATCTGATAAAACACGTGATGCGAGTGTTTTTGAATGGCTTCAAAAATTTAAACGATTCGTTATTGGATGTTATGTTCATTAGTATTCTTTATATAAAATTGTATGTTCATTAGTATTCTCTATATAAAATTGTATGTTCATTAGTATTCTTTCTGACGTCAAGAAGTTTTATCAGGTATAAGAAGTTTTATCTGGTACTGATTTCCTTTGTGTTTTCCTCATGAATTATTAATGAGTTTTTGAAGCAAATTAAAATATCTTGAAAACGAAGAAAGATCCGAAAAAGTTGTAAAAGATCTTTCATTACGATTTCACGTGTTCTTTCAAATTAGCCAATCCCTTAAAAAAATCGGAAAAAAACAAACAAAAAACCACGTCACAATTTTGGACATGTGCCCTGACAGGTCGTTCCAACACTTTTATCAATGATTGTAGGTAAGAAGATATACTTGTCAGCCATACCTCATTTTCAGTTTCTTGTTCAATTAATCCAGTATCTCTCGCCAAGTTCTGTCATACGTTTACGAGACGTTTGAAAGTTCTCTTCAGCCGTCTGAAGCTCCAGCTTCAAGCTTTCAATTTCGTGTTGTTTTATTCTCGTTTTCACGCTGTACTTCCCTCACTTTGCCGTACTCGTTCTCCAGGTCCTGCTTCAAGACATCGATTTTTTGTTCATACTCTTGTTTTGTTTCCTCCAGAGAGTCTTGCAAATTAGCTCTATTGTATTAATACAATGAACAAATACGTCAGAACAATTGTACGGTCAACGGAGAAGACAGAAATTATATTTGTGTTTTACTTAATTTTTAATGTAATATAATGTATGTAATGTGCAATGTAATGTAATGTAACATAATGTAATGTAACGCAATGTGCAATGCAATGTAATGTGTAATATAATATGTAATGTAATGTAATATGTAATGTAATGTGCAATGTAACGTGTAATGTAATGTGTAATGTAATGTGTAATGTAATGTGTAATGTAATGTGTAATGTGTAATGTAATGTGTAATGTAATGTGTAATGTAATGTAATGTGCAATGTAATGTGCAATGTAACGTGTAATGTAACGTGTAATGTAATGTGAAATGTAATATATAATGTAATGTAATGTGCAATGTAATGTGCAATGTAACGTGTAATGTAATGTGTAATGTAATGTAATGTGTAATGTAATGTGTAATGTAATGTGTAATGTAATGTGTAATGTAATGTGTAATGTAATGTGTAATGTAATGTGCAATGTAATGTAATGTGCAATGTAATGTGCAATGTAATGTGCAATGTAACGTGTAATGTAATGTGAAATGTAATATGTAATGTAATGTGATGTATTGCAATGCAATGTAATGTAATGTAAAATGTATAATGTGTAATGTAATGTAATGCAATGTTCAAGATTAAGGTAATAGAGTTTTTTTTTAAGAATTGGCCTCCTGGCCGAATGACCACTAAAGATAATTTTTCTTAGAGAGCCGTATTGGATTTTGAACGAATGTTTTTCTTTACTTACATTTCATCTAGATGTTGTTGAATAATCATTTGCGCTTGCTCGGTCGCAGCCTGGGCGCTAGTGTATTCCCCCAACTCAACGAGGAGTTCATTAAAGCCACGAGCTCGATCGACGAGAGTGAACTCGCGTGAATCACGACGATCAGTTGCGCTACGTGAATCGTCAACAACCGTTTGACCCTGCTGCTCTCCTTCATCAGCACCAAGTAGATCTTTTGTGTCGGCCTATGTCAAAAAACAAACCGAAATACAATGGAACCCCGCAATACGACCAACTCGTTAATACGACCACCTCGTTATTACGACCACTTTTTTTCTGGCCTGAATACATTCTAAGGGGGGGGGATGAAAATGTCCATGTAATCGTTTTATTTTCATCCCGGCAAACCGGGCTGAAAAACTGTTGAACTCGCTTCGATACGCGTTCGTTTGCTTGACTGTGTGAATAAATAGTGCTGAAAGGAACTGAAATAGAACATCAAAACGTTGTTTGTGTGTTTCGTGATCATAGCGAAGATTTAATAAATAAATTAGTCTTCGTGAAGACGCTTTCGTGGGTTAGCTAAGACTATAACAATATTTTTATTAACGATGGGGCGGATGGGCTTACAACCGGTTAACCAGGCCAGCCCGGTCCATGTAATCACCCCCTAAGTAGTGTAATACATCCCCGTTAATACGACAACCCCGCGTTAAAATGTTTTTTTGGCTCGATTTTTTTCTTCTGGTCGTATTAACGAGGTTCCACTGTACAGTGGAACCGTTGTACAGTGGAACCGTAAAGCTGGTTGCTAATTGGTCATTGTAATGGGCGGTCTCATTGCTCGCGTTGGCGGCCCCGTTGAAGCTATTTGATCATAACTGGCACAAAACTACAATCGTGGAATGATTACATTGGGACACAGCGTATGTCAAGTGACTTTTGTGCGCACGCGATTTATCTTTAAAATGTGCCCTCCCCTTCCTCCTCCGATCAAGGTTGCGACCGAATTTTTATTTGCTAGGTCTCAGAAGTGTCCCCTGGAAATCAACATTGATTGGTGGGGGGTGGGGAGGGGTAAAGCAACGTTATTTATCCCACGATAATGAAATAAGCAAGAAGGAAGCTAATTGATGCTTTAGTGTCCCAATGAATTATTCTCGGATTGAACTATGTATACGTTAGTGACCGAGGTTAAGGCATTGAACTCTAAGTAAACTGGAACGCTAACTCCATAAGTCAGGTCCTATGATTGGATGAAGCCAAAAATCTTTAAATGTTTTCTGAGTTTTGAGCTGAAATACTTAACGCTGAACGTTGGGCTGTATATGAAACTGAAGCTATTGAAAAATGCTATTTGCTATAGAAACTTCAAGACTTTAGCTAAAAGGGAAATAATTAAAAAATATAAAAACAACTGCCATTTTGTTTGGCGAACGTTACAAAATGGCAGTTGTTTTTCTATTTTTTAGTTATTTCCCTCGGAATCGAACTGCGAAAACATTTTTTTTGAACAAAATGAAACGCTTTTTACTTGAAACGCCCGGAGTGAAGCCCTCTGGTTTTAATTAATTAATTCGCAACTATTAACGGTTTGTGTTTATCGCGAAACCAAATACACCATTGTATTCTACAAATTAATAGCTTTCTAACGATATCAATTTTATTTTCGTGGCATATATATTTGTGTGGCCTGACGAATTGAGAGCGCTTTATAGGAATGACACTACAAACCTATACGAAGACCTTAATAACAAATTAAACAACAAGAACTTTGAAATGAAAGTGAAAATTTGTGATAACACTATGCTTATTATTTATTGCTTAGCTTTTCACCTGTTGATTCAACCCTTCTAGTTGGTTAAGAGATGAATTTTTTCTATGTCGCGTAACATGCGCTCAAAACTGATTTCTACTGATCATATCTACATTCATAATTATCAAATCTTTTTATCTTTTGATATGTTTCTCAACTCTCACATGTACTTAAAAAGTTTGTTGACTGTATGAGCTACACAATAATGCTAAAATAAAGAGATTGTGAGGGATACGCCAAAAAGAAAATGTTGGTTGAACAAAAACAAATTTTGCATTGATTACTGTATAAATATGGCGGATTCAACCTTTTTGTAGCATACCTACCTTCATAATTATGATTTTTTTTTATCGTTTGATATGTTTCTCAACCCCCAAGTGCTTATAAAAAGTTTGTTGATTCTATAGGCTACACAATAATGCTAAAATAAGAAGATTTTGAGTGGTACGCCAAAAAGTTCTAGGGTTTTGAGCGCTTTTCACCAGAAATACGTGACATAAAAAAAATTATCCTCTTAATTATTAATCTCACCTTGAAAACATTTTGTATCTCTTTAAACCATCCCAGGTCTCAAACGAATCGTGTTCCATTTAACCGGACTGACCGGTCTAACAGTGTAAATGGAAAGCTCCCATAGAAAAAATTATCTTCTTAATTGTTAATCTCACCTTAAAAACATTTTGTATCTCTTTAATCAAACTTCTCTTCCACGGCGACGCCCTCCTCCGTTATCTCAAAGGGAACACTTTCCAACGCCAAGATAATGCGAAAACAGCAATCATTCTGTTTGTCCTCGGGCACTCCTACAAGAGCATGTTCATTCACAAGTTCACTCTTTTCTCCTTCATCGATCACATTCAGAAGATTATCTAATCTTTTTTCACACGACTCCAGTTCCAAAAGGCAAGTTTCGTTAAACAAAGCTTTTTCGTTCGATTCCTTGAAACTAACATAATGCGGTTTCTCTTTGCGGTTTCTTTTCACTTTTTTGGGAGCAACTTTTGATTTTTTTGCGGATTTCTTTTTGAAAGTTGTTTGTAGTTTTTTCACGACGTAGTCCAGTACTTCGTATTCGTTTTCCGCGTCCTTTTCTTCCTCTTGAACTTCAGCGTATGAGTCGTTAATGATGGCGAGGAACATGTTCATCAGAATAAAAACATTCAAACCAACAAACCCAAAGAAATAAAGTGCTCCTAGAACAGGATTATAACCATCACCAAGGCTTCGATGTAGTCTTGGAGTTCTGCGCCGAATACGGTAAACGCGAACATACCAAATGCCATGAACCGAAAAAGAAAGGAAGACAAAAGCTTAAGATTGGTTCCTTCAACCCTTCTAGATGGTTAATACTAAAAGGAATATTTATATAATATACTTTTTATGTTTGTTTAACAATAATTACTAATGTTTTTAAATTGAAGTGCCTATGAAACGAAAATTAAGTTTGTCTTATTTGAAAGAACACTTCAAATTATAGAGTAACATCTTTTGCAGTTTTTCGCTTCCTTGCTTTGTTTTTGAGATATCTTAGTTTGTTTGATACGCAAATTAAACATTTTGACGTCGTAGGTGCATAATGAACTATCGGAGAAGGTTAGATATCTTTTCTATTATCAAACCAAATTAATTTGAATGAAGCATGTGGATGCACAACACTAAACATGTAGATCTTCAAGTGATGATTATATTTGATAATAGCAAAGATATATAACTTTTTTCGATAACTCATTATGCACATGTGACGTTACAATGTTTAATTTGCATATCAAACAAACTGAAATATCTCAAGAACGAAGCAAAGAAACGAAAAACTGCAAAATATGTTACTCTACCATTTAAAGTGTTCTTTCAAATAAGACAAAATTAATTTTCGCACTAAGCACTTCATAAGCATTTAGGTGGCTCCCTACTGAAATTTCAATAGGGGACTGGTGACTAGAAATGGTATCGCTACGCATGCGTAAATAGCGATCTTGTCGATTCGAAATTCTATGACCGCGTCGACATAGATGTTAGACTTTTAGGCATTTTCTTCGGTGAATTTTGCTAAAATTTTGTAAATATGTAGTTTATAAAAAGTTCTAAAGTATATATAATTTTAAAAAATTTTCATAAGACAACGTTTTTAAATCAATAATTTTTATAGCGAAAAATCTATCCATACAACCATCTCTGATTTTGTGCATGGATATTCTCCACAACAGTATCTATCATCTCAGCAATTTTTAAAAAAATTTACCGAAGCAAACTGAAGACATGCCGCTTCAATTATGCAATATTTGAAAATATACCAAAGTTCCAACGTCATTATCACCATGGTAACAGCAAATAATTGAACTTTTTTATAGATATTTTATATCTGCGATAGTTCTACTATAGTAAGGTCTACTTAGTATTTATCTAACAAATGTTTAAACTTGTGAATAACATTAGATAATGAGCGTATGAAATAGCGCTATTTCACACGTATACTTTTTCTACACGTATACTAAATCCACACGTATACTAAATCCACACGTATACGTTTTCCCAGCGTTTTTCATATTGTTTCAGGTAATGAGACCATTGTTTTCTGCTCCCCTGAGGGCCGAGAACAATATAAAAATGCTATGAAAATGCATACATATCACGGCCACCTCGGTTTTCATTGTTCCCACAAGAACATTTAATATCTCTAAATAACCTGATGCATAAAGATTATATAAGATTAGTAACTAATCACACCTAATCTTTATGCATTAGGTACGATTAGTAACTAATCCTACCTAATGTTTACCTCGAAGTTCGCTTATGCATATAATGACTAACAAATACATGAAGTGAACACTTATCGAATTAGTATTAATCACAACTCAATAATTTATTGACTTTGAAGTTGTTGATTCCAACAAAAGCGTTCTTGTTTACTTTCGTTCTTCTTCGGAAACCGTAATATTGAAGAAATACCAAATGGTTTTCCGTGTTTGGATACTCTGATCCAAACACGCGGGAAATTGCGAGACTGGAGAAAAGCGTAACAAAACACGAGCCGTAGGCGAGTGTTTTTAGCTTTTCGAAAGTCGAGCAATTTCCCAAGTGTTTGGATAAGAGTCTCCAAACACGGAAAAAAACATTTGGTATTTCTTTTATAAAATAATCACAAGTGAATATGATGTACTGTCCGACATTTTCAAAAAATCGTTTTGGCGGGAATTTTCCGTGTTTGGATACTCTGATCCAAACACGGCAATTGGCCAATGAGGGCTCGCGTAGTATACATGTTATTTTATAATACAAAGTGATAGCATGGTGTTTCGGTTGATTAGTAACTAAATGTCCCTCAAGCCTTGGGCTTTGCCCTCGGGACTTTTACTAAACCTCCCTCAGCTTTCGGGTACATTTAATCACTAATCAACCTCATTGCCATGTTATTACTTATGAAAATTAAAAAAAAAAAAACTAAAAAAGACTCTGGTATTTAGTGTATTCAGTAACCTGATCTTCTCTCTTACTTTCTATATACATTTACTTACCAGTGAGTTTGGTTAGCCTATTATTATTATTAAGACCATAAATTGCATACTGATTTGGGTTAGGACTTTTGTTGGCCTTAGGTCTGCAGTCCAGTCCAGTCCAGATTCCTGTTCAAAGTCAAGTCGAAAGTCCAGACCAGTCCAGTCCAAAACCTAGCACAAAGTACTGTCCAAAGTTCAATCCAAAGTCCTGCCCAAACTACAAATTGCATTCCAAAGTATAGTCCAGCGTCCAATTCAAAGATCAATCCAAAGACCAATCCAAAGTTCAGACAAGTATTTATTCAAACATCCAGCTTCACGTCCTGTCCAAACTCCATTCTAAAGTAATCAAACATTTAGTTGAACCTCTACTCCAAAGTACATTCAAAAATCCAATCTAACTTTCATTCCAAACTACAGTCAAACATAAAGTCCAACTTTCATTCCAAAGTACAGTCAAACATCCAGTCCAATGATCAATTCCAAAGTACAGTCAAACATCCCATCCAACGTTCATTCCAAAGTACAGTACAACATCTAGTTCAACGTTCATTCCGAAGTACAGTCAAACATCAAATCCAACATTCATTCCAAAGTACAGTCAAACATCCAATCCAACTTTCATTGCAAAGTACAGTCAAACATCAAATCCAACATTCACTATTCAGTACAGTTCAACATCCAGTTCAACGTTCATTCCAAACTACAGTCAAAATCCAGTGGAACTTTCATTCCAAAGTACAGTCAAACATCCAGTCCAATTTTCATTCCAAAGTACAGTCAAACTTCAGTTCAAATTTCATTTCAAAGTACAGTCAAAATCCAGTGGAATTTTCATTCTAAAGTACAGTACAGTCAAAATCCAGTTCAAATTTCATTTCAAAGTACAGTCAAAATCCAGTGCAACTTTCATTCCAAAGTACAGTCAAAATCCAATCCAACTTTCATTCCAAAGTACAGTCAAAATCCAGTTCAAATTTCATTTCAAAGTACAGTCAAAATCCAGTTCAAATTTCATTCCAAAGTACAGTCAAAATCCAGTTCAAATTTCATTTCAAAGTACAGTCAAAATCCAGTTCAAATTTCATTTCAAAGTACATGCAGTCAAAATCCAGTTCAAATTTCACTCCAAAGTACAGTTCCTGGAAAGCAACATATTTTTTTTCTTGTTGTAATTAATTTGTCTTGCACAATTAAGTTTATGATGATTATTTTTACTTTTATAAATACATCGAGGTTTGTCAAGACTACGGACAGCAGTTAACATTCAAGAAATCATATTTTGTGTCGCTGAAATTAAGTCTTCAGAATGAGTGGCAACATTTCTTTTACCGTTAACGGTGACGAGTGTTGGTCCAACAATGTGGATGGAAAATGTGTAATGGATTTAAGAGATGCAGGTTTTGTGAAAGATACTATTCCTCGGGAACTATTGAATCATCCCATGATCAAGGACATCATGCTTTTTCATAGAGATGTGGGAGAGTTTCTGCAATGTAGTATCGATGACTTGGGTAAATATACTTCAGTTAGTCTGTATGACGAATGGAGTGATCTTAATCCTGACAAGAAACACCAGCACAACAAATATGTGGGAAAGTCATGTGAAATCAAAACTGATGAAAATGGCTTTATTTGTTTGGACATACAATGTCAAGCATTAAACCGAGATCCATTTCCCTTACCAAGATGGAAGGAATTGCTGCGGAGGCTGATCATGAAGATGAGGCATTTTAAACCAGGTGCACTTGCTTGTCTAGATCAATGCACAGTTTCTGGTGTGGAAGAACTGGTAATCACAAGTGGGGAACCAGGAGACACATTAACTGTAAATGTTGGTGAATATGAGGATTACCCTAGGGGAAAAACAATCGAAAATTTTCCTGAAATTGGTAATCAGGATATTATTCTAAAAACGTCGCATAAACAACTAACCCAGCTTCGAGCATCATCAGAATGTAGCACAATTCCGCTTGAGGGAATGACAAACCTTCAAAGGTTCTTGTTATGTGCCAAAGGGGAGAAGATTTTACCTACTGGAATGGATCAACTACACAATCTTCAAGAATTATTTTTCTATGATAATCCGTTGGGTAATAATTTTGAATTGTCGTGTAGTGTTTTAAATCTTCGTAAACTTGTCCTGTTTAACTGTGGATTAAAGTCCTTACCTTCGGCTATAACCAAGATGAAGCAGCTAGAGGTACTTGGGTTATATTACAATGATTTCCACGATCAATCAATTTCTTTTTGTGAACTTGTGAAACTCAAACGACTAGCAATTTTCGCTTGTAACCTGCATACATATCCACAAGGGCTTGAAGATCACACCAGTTTGGAAGCTTTAAATCTTGGCGACAATCCCAAACTTGGTAAGCAGCCATTATACAATTATTGGATGAGGTTGAGCATGATATCAAGAATTATCAAGGCCGAGGTTTGTGTTATCTGCCGAAGCCGAAGGCTGAGGCGGATAACACAAACAGAGGCCTTGATAATTCTTGATATCATGCGATAACCGAATTCAATAATTGTTTTATTATACAATTATAAACGTAGAAGCCTTTAGAAAGTTTTTTACAAAGTTAGGTAAAAATAGTAAATATTCATACCGTCTTCAGTTCGAGGTTCGCTAACTTTTTTCGCTTTCAAATACAATTTTCTCCTTCAAACACTGCTTTAAACTCTAACAGATGTATGTGTAGCTCGCTTGTTTTTTCTTGGTGGTTTTAGCGTCAATAAAACGTGCCAAATCCGCCGGATTAATCGGCTTCTGATCTTCACTCCTAAGGACGGCCGCCATGTTTGTTTGTTCAAACCGCTGGCCAGCGCGTCATAGTTACAGATATCAAGAATTATCTGTAGGTTTTTAGCCAATCACAGTCGAGATTGTATCAGTATTGTATAATAATATACAATTACTGGGCTCAAGAATTTGAAAGAGCTTAGAATGAGTTCATGTGCCCTTGACACAGTTCCTGATGGTCTCGAGAATTGCGTTAATTTAGAAGATCTGTTCCTTTCCAACAACGCCAACCTTGGTAAGCTGCCATTTTCAATTGCTAAATTGAAGAATTTAAGAAAGCTGGATATGAGGGACTGTAGTCTTGAAAAATTCCCGGATGGTCTCGAGAATTGCATTAATTTAGAAGATCTGTTCCTTTCCATCAACGCCAACCTTGGTAAGCTGCCATTTTCAATTGCTAAATTGAAGAATTTAAGAAAGCTGGATATGAGGGACTGTAGTCTTGAAAAATTCCCGGATGGTCTCGAGAATTGCGTTAATTTAGAAGATCTGAACTTTAGCAACAACACCATCCATGTTTTGCCAGATGCTGTACTTGAACTTCCCAATCTTGTCAGTTTAAATATGATGTCAAATAGACTAACTGAATTGTCAGAAAGTTTTACTAACTTAATTGACAGGAATGTGGAATTTAACCTCAAAGGCAACCTGCTAGGTACACCACCACAAGTTATTTGTGAAAGTCCTAGTGCAATTTTGAAATATTTCCAAGACATTGCAAAGTTTGGCAAAGCTCACTCTAAACGGCTTCGACTGTTGGTGATTGGAAATACTGGTGCTGGAAAAACAAGTCTGGTTAATGGATTGTTGTTGGGAGAATCAAGGTTGACCACATCAAAGGAGAGAACAGAAGGGATTGAGATCAGAAAGTGGTTTCCAGATCCTGCAAATAAGGATCTTGAGCTTGAAATCTGGGATTTTGGTGGTCACATGGAGTACCAAACTGTGAGTCATTACTTTATGGAAGAAAAGTCTTTGTTTCTTTTGGTTGTGGATATTTCAGAGTATGAAATTACTGATGAATCATATTTTGAAAATATTGGCAAGTGGATTAATGAAGTAAAGAGCATTGTGCCGCAACCTGTTGTCATGGTGGCTGCAACAAAATGTGACCTTATTCAAGACCCAAGTCTTGTCAAAATTAAATGTGAACAAATGGTGACCAAAATTGGCGAACAAGAATGTCTAGATGTGGAGTTTATAAAAAGTGATATAGAAAAGTTGGAAACAAAAAATGATCGTTATTACAAGAACAGGATGGAAAAACTAAGGTTATTGTTAGAAAAACGACCAGTTCTTCCAACAGCTTTTGCATCACATGAGAACAATCAAGATGCTAATGCTAAAACAGTTATTGTTCCAGCATCAGCTGGTCGGGAAGATGAATCCTGGGAAAGTGAAGATGAAGCCTCGGAAGCTGAAGATGGATCCTCGGAAGCTGAAGATGAAGCCTCGGAAGCTGAAGATGAAGCCTCGGAAGCTGAAGATGAATTCTCGGAAGCTGAAGATGAATCCTCGGAAGTCGGAGATGAAGCTTCGGAAGTTGGAGATGAAGCCAGGGAAGAAACTGAGACAAGTCCTGTGCAAGTAATTGATTTCCTGAAGCAAGAACTGTTTCGAACTGGAAGCAACACAGTTTTATTTCCTCATCTGAGTACCGCTTTGCCATCACTATGGATAAGAATTGAGGAATTGTTGCCAACTTTAAGAATGAAACTGAATAAAGAAAAGCAGCAAAAGTTCCTAACATTTGAAAAGCTTGAAGAGTGGTTCTGTGAAAACAATCAAGAGTTCAAAGAAGTTTTTGACAGGAAAGAGACCTTGAATTCAATTATTCTCTATCTTGTTGGCCTTGGAAAAGTTTTAAGATTCGCACACGTCGAACAGCTAAAAGAGCTTGTCTTTCCAGATCCCCAATGGCTTATCATGTTGATCAAAGATGTCGTTCATCATGATTTGCCTTCTCACCTGCAATACAAAGAAGTTTTTAAAGCTTGTAACATGGATAGTACGAAATTTGATAACGAGAAGGGAGAATTGATTAAGGATGGGCTGCTTTCAGAATCTCTCTTGCGATGCATTTGGTATGATGCTGTTCCTGAAGAAGCTGACTTTAAGAAGCTTGCTCATCTACTCTATTATTTTGATGTGGGCTATGAAATGACGTGGAAAGAAGCTGAGTATGAGGGAAAAGAAATCAACAAGAGATACACCTTTATCCCAGCACTAATGCCTGAAACCCATCCTGATACCATTCAAGATGTATGGCCAACACATGCACCAGTAGACCAGTGGGAAACAAAGAGCACATACGAATTTCATAGTCGTGTCCCGGTTGGTCTGTTTGAACGACAAATGGTCCGTTGCCACCTGCGTTCTGACTACATGTTTCATTGGAAGGAAGGATTTGTTGGCGTTTACAACAGTCGTGCCCCAGATGAAGTTAAATTCTGCGTAACCAAGAATGGTTCTGAAATGGATAAGATTGAGTTTTCTACCAGGATAGGGAAACGTGGTCAACTAAATACCATGTGGGAGGCGCTCATACATCTCCACCAGATCTTTGCAAAAATGGTGAAGGAGCTGTGGCCAGAACTTCGCTATAACATTTACAACAAATGTGATCAATGTAAGCAGTGTCATCATGAAATGGACTTCGAGAGGCTCCTGAAAGCTCCAGACAGCTACAATAAAGCCTTGTTCTGCAAAAAGACTGATAAAGTCACAAATGAACTGGTCTTTCCTCCAAAAGGTAATATTCTTTTAATCGTACCAGGTTTTCTATATACAAATAAAAAATATTGAAATGTTGGTGTACGGCTGAAAGATTTCTAAAGGAAAAATGTTACTGTCGTGGCAAAGAGTGTTATTAAAATGTTGTTGCAATTGATTTCCTTAATCTGACCAATTCATTTGATGAAATTTATTTCTTTTCGCCAAAGTTCACTTCTGCATATATTAACTAACAAATACATGAAGTGAACACTTATCGAATTCCCAATAGTATTAATTCCACCAAGTGCGTTCTTCTTTTACACTCCTTCTTCCTCTGTAACTGTAATATTACAAAATGATAGCATGGCATTTCGGTTGATTAGTGATTAAATGTCCCTCAACCCTTGGGAGGTTTAGTAAAACTTCCTCGGGCACTAAACCTCCTTTGCTTTCAGGTACATTTAATCACTAATCAATGTCAATGCCATGCTATTACTTATAAAAATAACACTATTCCAATTCAAAGCAGTAAGTTGCTCGACAAACTTTATCAAATGAATTTGTCAGGTTGAGAAACTGAATTCGCAAACTCATTAGTATTTCAGAAGGAAAACACAATGCAAATCAGTTACCGAGACGGAGTTTGTAAATGTGGTAATAAACTCCCATAAATATGACAACTTAATTTTCACCCTCAATTTTCTCTTTAAATATACTGATTCGTTTAGAAGCTACATATAGCATACACTTGAAAGCCGTTTATTGTCTCGGTGTTCAAATCAGATAATAAACGGCTTCTCGTGTATGATATACCGTATTACTTACAACATTTTAGTAACACTTCTATTGCCATGACAACAAAGAGGTAGTTTTTGGATGGCTCAGACAGGATGTCTGAGGATTGTCCCTTTGACGAGTAAAACCGTCTGGTGTTAGACAGAGTAAAACAATAAATGGACCATTTTTGGTCAGCTCAGACAGGAATGGGTTAATCACTTGTTAACTCATTGCTGTCTAGGATGTCTGAGGGTTCTCTCTTTGATGAGTAAAATCATCTGGTGTTAGACAGAGTAAAACAATAAAGGAACCATTTTTGGCCAGCTCAGGTACGAATGGGTTATAATCACTTGTTAATTCATTGCTACCTAGGGTGTCTGAGGGTTCTCTCTTTGATGAGTAAAATCATCTGGTGTTAGACAGAGTAAAACAATAAATGGACCATTTTTGACCAGCTCAAGCAGGAATAGGAAGGCTGAGGGTTCTCTCTTTGATGAGTAAAATCATCTGGTGTTAGACAGAGTAAAACAATAAAGGAACCATTTTTGGCCAGTTCAGGCAGGAATGGGTTAATCACTTGTTAACTCATTGCTGTCTAGGATGTCTGAGGGTTCTCTCTTTGATGAGTAAAATCATCTGGTGTTAGACACAGTAAAACAATACAGGGATCATTTTTAACCAGCTCAGGCAGGAATGGATTAATCACTTGTTAACTCATTTCTGCCTAGGATGTCTGAGGGATCTCTCTTCGATGAGTAAAAATCATCTGGTGTTAGACAGAGTAAAACAATAAAGGAACCATTTTTGGCCAGCTCAGGCAGGAATGGGTTAATCACTTGTTAACTCATTGCTGTCTAGGATGTCTGAAGGTTCTCCCTTTGATGAGTAAAATCATCTGGTGTTAGACACAGTAAAACAATAAAGGAACCATTTTTGGTCAGCTCATGCAGACAGGAATGGGTTTAATAATCACTTGTTAACCCATTGCTACCTAGGATGTCTGAGGGTTCGTTCTTTGATGAGTAAAATCATCTGTTGTTAGACACAGTAAAACAATAAAGGGATCATTTTTAACCAGCTCAGGCAGGAATCGATTAATCACTTGTTAACTCATTGCTGCCTAGGATGTCTGAGGGATCTCTCTTTGATGAGTAAAATCATCTGGTGTTAGACAGAGTAAAACAATAAAGGAACCATTTTTGACCAGCTCAGGTAGGAATGGGTTAATCACTTGTTAACTCATTGCTGCCTAGGATGTCTGAGGGATCTCTCTTTGATGAGTAAAATCATCTGGTGTTAAACAGAGTAAAACAATAAAGGAACCATTTTTGACCAGGTCAGGTAGGAATGGGTTAATCACTTGTTAACTCATTGCTGCCTAGGATGAGTGATGGTTCTCTTTTTGACGAGGATAATAGTTATTAAGGGGTCGTTTTTAGCCGGCTCATGCAGTAGGGGATTAAAAATGCTATACCATAACCTGAGAGACACAGTAGCTATACCTTAGCTTGGAAACTTTTGACTTAAAACATGTTTAGCTAACTACTGGTAGTACTAGCTTTTGTCGTCAAACTGTGGCATAGTTTCGAATAAGCAAATTGAAACAAATAGGCTAAACCGAAGCAAATTGAACAATAATATACAGGTGCATATTTAGCAACCTTTTCTAGTAATTGGCTTATAGGTTTGCTTTGAAACTTATATAAAAGACCCAAAATGTTTTTTTGTTGAGATTCATCTTTTTCCTGTTTATACAGAAGTGGTTGAGGCATTCACGAAAGGGATTGGTAAAGCTTACAGATTCAGGTAAAAAATACTTTTATTCTGTATGTATAGGGTCTAGTAGTTCATATATGATCTTAATGGAACTTGTTAAGACTAATATTAACCCATTGCTTCTTAGGATGCCTGAGGGTTCTCCCTTTGACGAGTAAAATATAGTCTGGTGTTAGACAGAGTAAAATAGTCTGGTGTTAGACAGAGTAAAATAGTCTGGTGTTAGACAGTAAAATAGTCTAGTGTTAGACAGAGTAAAATAGTCTGGTGTTGGACAGAGTAAAATAGCTGGTGTTAGTCAGAGTAAAATAGTCTGATGTTAGACACAGTAAAACAGTCTGGTGTTTGACACAGTAAAATAATCTGGTGTTAGACACAGTAAAATAGTCTGGTGTTAGACACAGTAAGATAGTCTGATGTTAGACAGAGTAAAATAGTCTGGTGTTAGACACAGTAAGATAGTCTGATGTTAGACAGAGTAAAATAGTTTGGTGTTTGACACAGTAAAATAATCTGGTGTTAGACACAGTAAAATAGTCTGGTGTTTGACACAGTAAAATAGTCTGGTGTTAGACCAAGTAAAATAGTCTGGTGTTAGACACAGTAAAATAGTCTGGTGTTATCCAGAATAAAATAGTCTAGTGTTAGACAGAGTAAAATAGTCTGGTATTAGACAGAGTAAAATAGTCTGGTGTTTGACACAGTAAAATAATCTGGTGTTAGACACAGTAAAATAGTCTGGTGTTAGACACAGTAAAATAGTCTGGTGTTTGACACAGTAAAATAGTCTGGTGTTAGACCAAGTAAAATAGTCTGGTGTTAGACACAGTAAAATAGTCTGGTGTTATCCAGAATAAAATAGTCTAGTGTTAGACAGAGTAAAATAGTCTGGTGTTAGACAGAGTAAAATAGTCTGGTGTTAGACAGAGTAAAATAGTCTGGTGTTAGACAGAGTAAAATAGTCTGGTGTTAGACAGAGTAAAATAGTCTGGTGTTAGACACAGTAAAATAGTCTGGTGTTAGACAGAGTAAAATAGTCTGGTGTTAGACAGAGTAAAATAGTCTGATGTTAGACAGAGTAAAATAGTCTGGTGTTAGAGAGAGTAAAATAGTCTGGTGTTAGACAGAGTAAAATAGTCTGGTGTTAGACAGAGTAAAATAGTCTGATGTTAGACAGAGTAAAATAGTCTGGTGTTAGACAGAGTAAAATAGTCTGGTGTTAGACAGAGTAAAGGGAGAACTATGGGGAGCACGGGTGACGAGTGCTGTCAGGGCGCTGCCTCTCACCAAAAGTTAAGCCTGGTTACACGGGGTTAGTACTTGGATGGATGGGTGACCATCTTGGAATAGCCGCGTTCTCGAGCTTGGGACTTATGTTGATAGAGTTTAGTTGGTCTCTCCTGTGCTCCAAGGGTATTTTGCCAGGTTCTCCGGTCCCCCCCCCCCCCCCCTCCATAAAATCAACACCTAACATCTTAGCTGTGATCCGTCGTCTGAACTATGTCGTATGGCGGCAGCCTGGAGCGCCTTTGATATATCGAAACGGCCACGTTTGACCTGCGTCCTTCGCAATTCAGCCGCTGGTTGCACGTAAGTATGATTAGCCCCGTATTCATTTGTCCCTTTATAGTAAAACAGTCTGGTGTTAGACAGAGTAAAATAGTCATGGTGTTAGACAGAGTAAAATAGTCTGGTGTTAGACGCAGTAAAATAGTCTGGTGTTAGACACAGTAAAATAGTCTGGTGTTAGACACAGTAAAATAATCTGGTGTTAGACAGAGTAAAATAGTCTGGTGTTAGACACAGTAAAATAATCTGGTGTTAGACAGAGTAAAATAGTCTGGTGTTAGACAGAGTAAAATAGTCTGGTGTTAGACAGAGTAAAATAGTCTGGTGTTAGACAGAGTGAAATAGTCTGGTGTTAGACACAGTAAAATAATCTGGTGTTAGACAGAGTAAAATAGTCTGGTGTTAGACACAGTAAAATAATCTGGTGTTAGACAGAGTAAAATAGTCTGGTGTTAGACAGAGTAAAATAGTCTGGTGTTAGACAGAGTAAAATAGTCTGGTGTTAGACAGAGTGAAATAGTCTGGTGTTAGACAGAGTAAAATGGTCTGGTGTTAGACAGTAAAATAGTCTGGTGTTAGACAGAGTAAAATAGTCTGGTGTTAGACAGAGTGAAATAGTCTGGTGTTAGACAGAGTAAAATAGTCTGGTGTTAGACACAGTAAAATAATCTGGTGTTAGACAGAGTAAAATAGTCTGGTGTTAGACAGAGTAAAATAGTCTGGTGTTAGACAGAGTAAAATAGTCTGGTGTTAGACAGAGTGAAATAGTCTGGTGTTAGACACAGTAAAATAGTCTGGTGTTAGACAGAGTGAAATAGTCTGCTGTTAGACAGAGTAAAATAGTCTGGTGTATTAGACACAGTAAAATAGTCTGGTGTTAGACACAGTAAAATAGTCTGGTGTTAGACAGAGTAAAATAGTCTGGTGTTAGACAGAGTAAAATAGTCTGGTGTTAGACAGAGTGAAATAGTCTGGTGTTAGACAGAGTGAAATAGTCTGGTGTTAGACAGAGTAAAATAGTCTGGTGTATTAGACACAGTAAAATAGTCTGGTGTTAGACACAGTAAAATAGTCTGGTGTTAGACAGAGTAAAATAGTCTGGTGTTAGACAGAGTAAAATAGTCTGGTGTTAGACAGAGTAAAACAGTCTGGTGTTAGATACAGAACATAGTCTGGGTTTAGTTAGACAGAGTAAAATAGTCTGGTGTTAGACAGAGTGAAATAGTCTGGTGTTAGACAGAGCAAAACAATAAAGGGCCCATTTTTTGCCGATTTCAGACAGGTTAATGTGTTAAACAAAGAAAGAGGTACATGTTTCCATGTCATGCATAATCTATTAAACATTTTATCTCGATTTAATCGGAGAAGATTTTTAAGATATTTATTAGTTTTGAAAATTATAAATAATTGAAATTCTCCCTTGCTCTGTTGAAAATACTTTAAAATTTTTCTGAGTGTCCTCTAGTTTTTACTTGTTGTAGAATATGTAAATTAAATGTCTTTTCCATTCTTGTCATTTCCATTTTCCTAACA
The DNA here is from genome assembly GCA_035771165.1 of Paragorgia papillata. Taxonomy (NCBI): domain Eukaryota; kingdom Metazoa; phylum Cnidaria; class Anthozoa; order Scleralcyonacea; family Coralliidae; genus Paragorgia; species Paragorgia papillata. The sequence continues at coordinate 1,457,109 of JAWNZC010000280.1, forward strand.
GCCAGAAGTAATGAATCGTTGAAAATCAGCGAGCTTAATGCTAATGTCTACAATAAAATGTGTACAGAGTTGAACAAGCCGAAAAAGGGCAAAGATTACGTAACGTTGGCTGGACACATGGGATACTCTGGTGAAGATGTAAAGACATTTCAACTAGGAAACGATCCAGCTGATGCTCTCTTGTCTAATTTGGGAACTAAAGCTGGGAATGACGTTGAGAAGCTGATTGAGATCTTAAGAACGATGGAAAGGGATGATCTTGTTGAGATACTAGGTGGGGAAAAAGGTAACATTTGTTTTTTGCTTTCTTTTTCACTGAAGATACCAAGAGCGAATCAAGCATGAACGAGCTCCTGGCATCTTTATATAGAGTTTTCTCAAGAACACCTTTTCCCATTCTTTCACCAGCCATTTCCGAAAGTGACGCCGACTTAAAGAAACAAATGAAAATATCATAAAAGCCATGCATGTCAACTAATAATTTATTAATTCTTTGAAAATAAGCTTAGCATTTACACGTGGTGTTTCCACAAAACTTATCTTGGATAACAATTTAGTTTTATTAGGTTGTGCATCCTGAAGGAGATGGAGGTGGAGGTAGAGGTGGAAGTGGTGGTGGAGGTGGAGGTAGAGATGGAGGTGGATGGCGGTGGCGGTGGCGGTGGAGGTGGAGGTGGCGGTGGAGGTGGGTCGAGGTGGAGGTGGAGATGGAGACCTGTAATTCCTTAATGGTATCCTTAGTGTTGTACCCTATGTTGTTTAATTATTTACTTTATACGGCCATTGCGTACAATCATTTACACTGTGTACCTCATACCGTATATTGTCTACTATTATCTACTTTATACCTAATCTCATATTCTTATATAATAGAATATGATCAAAGTCGCGAGGAACGTCGCCGTAAGCAAGGTGGTAAATCTAGTTGTCAAGACGTTGGTGAAGATCACAATTCAAGTCGAAAGAAGAGACGTCTCAAGCAACATGATGAAAGAAGTGATAAAGATCATCAGGAAGAACATCGTCGTAGTCAAAAGGAAAGACCTCGCAAGCAACGTGATAAAAGTAGTGGTGAAGAACATTATGGGGAACATAATCAAAGTCGAAAGAAAAGACCTAAGAAACGTAAGCAACGTTATGAAAGTAGTGATGAAGAACATCATGGAGAACATCGTCGAAGTGGAAACGAAAGACCTCACAAGCGACATGATAAAAGTAGTGATGAAGAACATCATAAAGAGCCTCGTCAAAGTCGAAAGAAAAGATCTCGTAAGCGACGTGATAAAAGTAGTGATGAAGAACATCATGAAGAACATAGTCAAAGTCGAAAGAAAAGATCTCGCAAGCGACGTGATAAAAGTAGTGATAAAGAACATCATAAAGAGCCTCGTCAAAGTCGAAAGAAAAGATCTCGCAAGTGACGTGATAAAAGTAGTGATGAAGATCATCATAAAGAACATCATGAAGAACATAGTCAAAGTCGAAAGAAAAGATCTCGCAAGCGACGTGATAAAAGTAGTGATGAAGATCATCATAAATAACATCATGAAGAACATGTATAGTCAAAGTCGAAAGGAAAGATCTCGCAAGCGACGTGATAAAGATCATCATGAAGAACATCATCGAAGTCGAAAGGAAAGACCTCGTAAACAACGTGACAAAAGTAGTGATGAACATTGTCAAAGTGGAATGTGTTGATCCTGTAAGCAACGCAATTAATGTAGTGAACGAAGCCTTGATGATAAACATTATCGAAGTCGAATACATGTAGAAGGTAAGTTAAGGTAATTGATAAACTTGTGGCTCTCAGTTATTGCTAAATTACAGACTGATAATTATGGTATAAATAAATTGAGAAAGAAAGAAATATCAAGAATAAAAAGCATTATTTAGTATTAAATTAAAAAGGTGATCAAAGTAATAAGAAACATAATGCAAGGAGCGTACATGAAGAACATTATCCTTGTCAAAAGAAAGGATAGTTATAACAGTGATGAAGTATAAATTAGGGGTGCACCGGATTTGGAATTTTCTAATCCGGCCGGAACCGGATTTGAGCAAAAATTCCAGCCGGAATTCCCGCCGGATTTGGGATATTTTCTTTTTCAAAATGGCGACTATATTTTTAAAACTTCAAAAACTCATTAATAATTCATGAGGAAAACACAAAGTAAATCAGTACCATGTCCGTGGTTTTATACCTGATAAAACTTCTTGACGTCAGAAAGAATACAAATGAATATACAATTTTATATAAAGAATACTAATGAACATACAATTTTATATAAAGAATACTAATGAACATACAATTTTATATAAAGAATACTAATGAACATAACATCCAATAACGAATCGTTTTTGAAGCCATTCAAAACACTCGCATCACGTGTTTTATCAGATCTAAAGCACTCGGGCTGCGCCCTCGTGAATAAATTAAATATTACTTAAAATTGTCAAAACAGCTAAAAAAGTTAAAAAAAACCTCGAATACATTGTATATATATCGGCCAATTCTCAAGATAGGACTGTCTAAAGGTAAGGAAGTTGTTTTTCGTAGAATTATTTGTATTTTATCATTTTATGTCAGTTTTGATCGTATCTTGAACGCTTTACATGCAGGCACAATTCAATTCTTAACTTTCTTGCAAATACCTTACAAACTGTTAACGGTTCAAACCTCTTTGTCGATCTACCTGGATTCAAAAGCCCATCTATCCTAACTGGTGACACGTATCGTCAAGATTTGCTATTGCATTGTTCAAACGGCCGTCTTTATGTTCTCGAACTTACTGTTAGTTACTTAGATATGCTAGACAAGGTTGGTCTTGATAACAAGCACCAAATGTACTGCGTAAGGAAAATGATGACTATAGCTATCAGAACTACGTATTA